>JAJJWW010001443.1:0-29985 GCA_023531295.1 Papaver armeniacum | reverse complement strand
TAGTAGACATAATTTCCTAGGAGAGATAAACTCAGAGAGTTGGGATTGATCGGTTTAGAATGGGAAGCGCGGTCAAGAAGCTCAAGCAACATATCCTGCGATATTAAGGACTGCATGCATCTCAAGAGAATAGTACACCAAGGGGGAATCTTTGATACTTCTACTCATACTCTAGTTGAAGAAAGGGCAACACTTCTATGGACGTACTCACCGACAAGAGCAATAGACAATCGAGGATGTGAAAGTTTTGATTCAGCATTCGAGCGATTACTAAAGAAGGGAACCATAATTGATTCATTTTTCAATGAGAGTTTAGCCATTACTCAACCACTTGTAAGTTCTCAAGATTGTGGACTCATTATTTGGTGTAAGCCAAGAATAAAAGTGTTCATTGCCCAGGTGGACTTGGAGGGAGTAAATAAAGTGGCGGTATGAGCATCATGAGTTCACATGGAAATGGTGATTGAGTGTTGGACCTGATGTTGAAGTGTGCAAGAGTATGGGATATGGATACTTAGTGACATTATAGCGACTAGTTTTCTTGTGGATTGTTGGTATGAAATGCCAAGTATCAACTGCATCCATCAATTCCTTCCCTATATCCTTGCAAGAGTTATTGTTAATACTTTATCAAGTCAAGTATATCATGTTTTGTATCCACGTTGCGACTCAACTCTGATCCCCGAGGACAAGGATATTCTCTAGGGGAGGGAATGTCATTTACCTATTGTGGAAGAAGAGGTGGCGATATAATTTTCTATGTTGCTTGTTAGTAAATGTAATTGAGAGTTAATTAGCTTAATAAGGGATTAGTTGTTAGTCAATGTGGTTGTAATAGATGGTCGAGATGTATGTCCACCGGAGGGTGTTTAGCCGTTAGATCTAGGGTAGTATTTGAGTGAAGCTTTATAAACACAGGAGTCTGTAATAGATAGGGATCATCTAAGAAATTAATGAAAGAATCGATTTCGTTTCAAACGATCCAACTGCGGCTGTTCAACTGAAGGAGGCTTGATCCGTGAGGATATTGAGCTTACTATTAAATCTAAACCATTATTATTGTGAATCACATCCGGGTTCATGACAATTTCCGGATGTGCCCAGGAGTAATGGTACTAGAAAAGCGAGGTCACCGATCACAAAACCATTTCCTCGTTAGTATTAGAAAACCAAGAATTTAATCAATCATGAAAAAGCAGTGTTGTTTTGAACCACATACTTCATACTAAAGTTTAGGTGCATCCAAACCTATTTTTTTAAGTTACAAGTCATAAATAAATGGGTTAGAGATTCCTCACCACTATTACATAGAATACAAGTTGTGTTTATGGGGGGAATGATCACTTGGAAACCTTTACTCGATTTAACTCGCAAGCGTTGTTATCTCAAGCTTGTTTGTAAATGTTGAGTGATCAAAACTATAAGTCTTGATTTCTAGTCTACTTATAGTGATGTCTCGGACTAGGATAGATTGTGTAGTTGAGCATTAAGACTTCACGGGCGTTAATCAATTAAAGACGAAGAACTACTAAGGAGAGCTTGTGGAACTTCATCAAACAAAGGTATGTGGAGACTAAAACTCATCTATCACTTGGAAAGTCTATTTCTATATCTCTTATATGGAGACAAAAAGTCGATTACTATATAGTTGTCGATTACCATTTGAGATTTCGAAAATGAGATTAACTCACTTACATATTTACTCTAAATATGTGTTGGTAAGATTTCGCTTCAACCAAGTCTATCTTATATTCTTGACGAAAGTCAAAAGATGATCATGTGAAAATCAGCAGAGTAACATCTTACATGGTTTGTGTGATACAATCATTTGATGGGACTTGGAATGTTTCATTATGATTATTTCAATAACTTGAAAATTGCTTTGAAATCTAATAGTGTGTGGCAATGCACATTTGTCGTCCTCTTAAGAAAGTTTGATGATTGAAATAGAGTTTAGAACTATTGTATTATAAACATAGTGTGCATTCTTGCATGTATGTGATCCCTGACCAGGAACTAAGGTATGCATACCCGTACTTAAAGTTGTGAAAATTAGTGTACAGTACACATACCGGTGCAGTACTTGCGTGAGGTATAGGTCCTAATTTACACTGGGTTTTGAAAGCAGTACTTAAGTATGAGTACCGTTGTATAGTGGCGAACCCATACTAGGACCACTACTTAAGTATGCGTATTCGTTTGCATACTTGAGTGGTTAAAGTTCTAAAATCGGTTGGTACATGAACTAATATATTTATATATTAAGGAATGCATTCTTGCAAACCCAGTGGCTATAATGTTCATGAATTGATTCGAGTGAATCAAACCATTTTTGCTTCGATTGTATTCTGTATATGAGAATATAGCAATTGAACAACTCTTTGACTAGTTTCATTTGAACTAGTTATGGTTAAGATGAATAAGGTTGATATGAGAGTGTTCATATAGATAACCTCGGTTAACTAATTGTTGAGCCAACATGGTGTACGCGTTTAGGTACGATTACATAAAACCTAAATGAGTACATTTCATTTGAGTATAACAAGCTAGTTCGATCTAATGGTTGAAAGATATTAGCTTGAGTCTAATCGGGTTTTATCTAATGGTGAATATTGAATGCTTTGTTACCAAGGTGAATTTAGATTGCAAACCCCGATTTGAAAACTATATAAAGAAAAACTCTAGCAATCGGGAAACTAATCCCACACCTCCCGCATGATACTAGTTGCATAAGCTAGAGTCGATTCTCCTTTAACCTTAGGTTTTTCTCGAGACCCTATAGGTTAACGACTTAAAGACCTCGTTGGAATTGTGAAGCTAGATCCAACTATTTTTTCCCGTAGTTACGTGTTCCGATCTTACTTCTTCTATCGTGATTGGAGTATTATCTTTGCTAATATTTGCTTGAGATTTATCTCCGATAGATTAAAATTGTCGCAAACATATTTGTCTCATCGTTTGTGATTCCACAATATCTTGTTTCGGCTACCATACGATTAAGATTATTGTGAGGTGATTGATAATACTAGATGTTCTTCGGGAATATAAGTCGGGTTTATCAATTGGTTCTTGTGGCACCTTGATTTATCAAAAGCGGAACAAAACCTAGGTATTTTTATGGGAGACATTTATCTATTTCAATAGACTTTTCTTCTGTGAGATGATTGTTTATCAAGTCTTGAGCTTTTGGGTCATAACAACTCTTGGTTGTGGGTAAGATCAACTAAGTGAATCAAGTGCGTAGTATCTGTTGGATCGGAGATGTAAGGAGCGCAACCGCACCCGAACGCTGTGAGATTGATTAGGTTCAAATGCGATCCGGTCCAAAGTTCATTGGTAGTAGGCTAGTGTCTGTGAGAGGCTAATACAATGTGGTGTTCAAAGTCGGACTAGGTCACAAGGTTTTTTCTGATTTGCGGTTTTCACTGTTAACAAAATTAAGTGTTACGTGTTATTTCTTTCCTCATTATATTTTGTTATTATATAATTGAAATATCACAAGTTGTGCAAGTTAAATCGATCAATTGGTAAATCGAACCTTTGCCGTTGATTGAATTGATTGATCCTTGAACATTGGTTCGTACTGTTCAAATTACTTCTCTTATATTCAACCGTCTTCGCAAATTCCTATTTGATGATTTAGATTAAATTGAGAGATAGAGATATAAAAAATCTTTGATATACTTTTCTCTAGATTGAGTCCGATTTGTCTCAGTTGATTCTCTGAAAGTATATCTGGAGTTTGTCTATTCATGTGCCAAAACGAAATATTGAGTGCTGGTTGTTGTACCCCCGTTTTTAGACGCACATCGGTTAGAGCGGATTAGTTAAAAAATTCACTTAGGTTGAAGCAACTTTATAGGCTTACAAAGCCGCCTCATAGGAAAATTAAGTGTGTAGGGTTCATGCGACATCCAAGAGACATAATGAGAACGATCAAGTCAATTTTCTCGAGTTTTCGATTCGGTCCTAACTACAACCAATTTAAAGTCTGATAGTTGGTCGGTTGTCAGCCAGGAAAAATATTTAAGTTTTTTCACCAATTATAGATAAGAGTATAGGAAGAAAACAAGTTCGATCCTCGGGGAGATATGGGTTAATCAATTTATTTTGATTACTTTATGGGAACAAGAGTTTTTGATTGTGATTATAACTAAAAATATATTAAAGCAATAAAATAGTACGAATATCGTATAAAGAGTCCGTAAGTGGACAGTTTCATCTTCCATCTCCAATATGTTATCACTCACGTCAAACTCAACATTCATTTTCTCTCAATATCAATGACCTTAGAGCGTCTTATCGACCTATTAGGACAAAACTATTATCAATGTTGCCAAAAAGCCACTCTTCTTTGGAATACTTTTCACTAAATAACTTGGCGCAAGAGAAACTATAGTTTAACCCAAATAAAGCAATTAATGTTTATGAGTCGAGGTTTTCTAAGAATCCTCGGCAAGAGCCACACACAAATTTAACTTAGGTTACGCTTATACGTAATTGCCAAAGGTAACATCCATCATTAACAACTATGTTATGCTACTCATAACAAGGATTACTCAACAATTAAATATCTCAAACCCTAGTCTAGCAATATATATGAATACATGCTCATTTAATTTAACAACCTAAACAAACTAGCAATCAATCATACGTGAGTTATAAATAGTAGAACGTAGTTTATAATAAGAATAAGTAATTATGAATGAATAAGAATGCATACTTGATTAAATAAATTGTTTTCCAACTTAGACTGCATCTCTTACTCATAATAAATGTTTAATTCATCATGTATTTCTCAAAATCCATGAAAAAATAAAGCAAACCCTAGAAATTATGGAAGAAATCCCAATTCCAAAGCTCATTTCTTCGCTTCTTGTGTGCAAAACTAATGATCAGGAATGCTAAGTGAAAATTTTCCTTAAATAGGGTTCCAAAAGTAGGATGATCCGGGTAAATCCGTGAAAAGTAGCTTCCTAAAGAATGTCCAAAATATCCAAAAGTCCATCCCATAACGTAAATGGCTTGTGGTTCTACTCTTCTCCACTCAATTGTGCCCTTCGTGAAAAAAATACTTTCTTTTTCTTGTTTTTTTTTCACGATGGTTTTCTCTTCATCTCACGGTTGGGTTGGAGCCAAACCGTAAGTTCTCTGAGCTTGTCTACTTTTTTACTTTTATTTTACGTTTAGGTACCTAAACGCAAAAACTCATGTCAGCTTTTCTTTCTTTTTTCCATCTTTTTTCCAACTTTCCTTCAGAGTCTCACCGAAACTTCTCTCGATCTCGAACTCTTCACTATTGCAAACCAATGCATAATAGCATAAACTCTTACATCATGTTGGTTTCAAGGAATTGAAGTCCTAGGAATGCGCACCTCTTCCTTGAACCGAACAGGTAAACAATTCATGGAATTAAGATTTTGGATTCTAGAATCAATTTCTCAAAATAATATATTTTCATTGCATTGGTCCAATGGTGCAATGAAATTTGATTCGGTAAAACAAAGGTAATTGAATTACTTCTCAATCAACATGAATTTTAGGATTTGAATCGAATTCCTGAATCTAGTTCCAAGAATTGGATTACCCTATAATTGAATTCCTAGATTTCTAATTCTCCCAACCGAACGAGATGTTATGTTATTCCATGCTATTCTTTATCAATAGCCTCATCTCTAACTTCCATTACAGACTCGAGCGCGATCTACATTCTCATCAACTTAATCACCGATGACCATCAAGCATAGACTCAACATAACAACACCATTCATTGGCAGCCCTGCAGTAGTGCCTTTATAAATTATGTGCTTCAAACTTTTCGCAACTTTGACTTTACTTAAAACCTCGTAACTTCTTCACACGACATCGAGAATGACCCATATTCTTTGCCATTGGCTTCATATTTTCGTTTTATTCAAATTGATGAGAAGAAATCATGAATTTGAACAAGTTACACTTCCTTTTCTTTGGATTTACTCGCCTAATAAAACAAATAAAATAGAAAAGTAACAAAAGGCATAAAGTAATTCACATAAAAACTAGCAAATAAGTGTAAGAAATGATATTTAAAACATGTGAATTATGCAATTATCAAATTCCCCGCACTTGCCTTTTTTTTAGTCATCGAATAAACCATAAAACCTAAACTAAAGTACAACAACTCGGTCTTGTTGAAGTCATGGTTGCCTTTAAAGAATGCAATAACAAAAGCCTTTAAACCCCAGCATCCTAGTGGACGAGTTATAGTCTTGTGAGGGTTTACAAGAGATACTATTCCAACTTCTAAGTATTCTAAAGTCACAAGCATCCATGTTGAGATTATTAGTCCCACATTTTTGGGTTATCTAAGATCATGTAGTTTATAATCCTTAGGGACATGCCACCATTTCAATTGGTTTGAGTTGGATGCCCATATTCTAACGTGGTATCAAAGTAGGATATTTGTGTCAGTCGTTTGACCCCACTCATGCTCCGCGTCACCGATTTTATTATATCGTTCCACGTGTTAGACCAACGAGGCTACACATGAGTGAGCCGCATTGGAATTATAGTCCCACGTTGTGTGGTTTATCTAAGATCTTGCGGTTTATAATCCTTAGGTCCACTCCACTCATTGCCAATTGGTTTTGGAGTTGATGCCTATATTCTACAATTCAAGAGCTACGAAGACATAAAGTTTGCATACAAATAATAAGAAAATAGAAGTACAAAAGAACATATTCTCATGCTTAAGTGTTGAGCGAGAAATAACCAATTACATATGAAAGAATTCACGTTCGGGGTGATTGAATGTCTCGACTTCTACCTCACCCATGTGGTATGTTTATCAAAGATGGAGATCTAGTGTGCCTGATAAATGCACGCGAGCATCCCGAGTACAAACTTGAAAGATGGCGGCGACTCCGAGAAGGCTCGTATACCATCTCTCAAAAGATAGGTCGGAGCCTACGAGGTCAAACAATTCATTAGGAGAAGAGCTACGCTACTCATACATATCTCGCATTTAACTACCCGAAGTTTTAGGTGAGCAGGTGCTGGAACAAGATCTGGAAATAGAACAAAGGTGTCAGGAGGATTGTCTCCGCATAAATGGAAAAGATTTTCACTATGAAAGTTGTTATGATATCTTAATAGTGTTTCCTAAATATAATCCACTCTTGTTTGATTTAAGTAAAATTTTAATTTTTTAATTCTAAACTTTAGTTAATTAAAATTAAATGTGAGTTTTGATTAAATTTAAGTCTAAAATGTACCCCATGAATTATAAATATAATTCTAATTTTCAACTTTACATCTTATTTTAAGTATAATTTATTTAGTTAATAATAGATACCATTTTACAAGATATAAACTTGGATAATAAATACTTAAACAAAGACTCATACAAATCTGGACAATCTGGGCTCTTATCGTAGAGATTTTCCTATATTCTCATGACTAGTGTGGTTAACTTTCAAATTTTCTTTGCCTTTTCCTTAATTTTCCTTTCTTGAACTCTTTCTTTGCCTTTTAGATGCAAGTTTAACTTGGTTAACATCAAAACTTAAATGCTTTCTTGCTCTTTACCTATTTCTCTTTATGGTCTCTAACCATCACATGTCTTGTTAATAGCAACCCGATGCATACTCTAGAATAATCAAATCGGGGATTACCATATCAAAGTTGAATTGTATATTATGGTATTTAAAAACTTGGGATGAAAAATTTTGTGTAAAAGTTTTAGTGTAAAAATGAAGGTTGAGATTAACATATTTATAAGCAATGTGTAACTCTATACCTACTTAGGCAATATAGAATATCACAGCATCACTTAATCACTCGGTAGTACTTCTATCACTACACTGGGACGGCCTAACAAGGAGCCAACCCAAACAATAACTCGTCTCTGGTTTTGGTCCAACAATTATATGTTAAGGGATTTTTTCAAAATATATGTGTCCAACTGACCTATTATTTGTGTTAGCTATACAAAATCTGGACCAAATAGTTTTTAGCCCATACATTAAGAGAATTAAACTAAATATTTTGTTTAAAGTATAAAACTTTTTCTTCCAGTTATGTTATTCTCATTTTTCTTTTATAAACTTTAAATTTCTTTTTTCTAATCACCTATTTTCAATAGTGTTTATTCAATTTATCTTTTATTCGTCTACATCATCTAGTATTTTATAGATAAATTCCAATTCTATACTAATTATATAATTAAATCGAAATAAAATTACGTGGCCTTATTACATTCACAACTCCAGAATATTCCATCCATACCAAGTAGCATTTACCGTGCCTGCCACTGCGCTACACACTTTACCAGTGGCTAGTTTTTCGGGCACCTTCACATGCTTAAATAGTGGAATTCTGATATACTTGCCTTGCAAATCGACCTTAATTTTAGAAACTTTGTTTTGAGGCACACTCATTTTTTTTTGAGCATACCTAATGGTGCCAAAATAGGGTCACTAGATAAAACCATAATAACCCCTTATCCACCCATTTTTGATAATGGCATAACTACCCTTACTTAATTAGCATCAATGGTAATTATTAGATTTAATAATGTTAATGTTGTAGTAACATGTGTGTGAATGTTGCTCACCACACATCACATGTGTCCAGATTTATGTCATCTTCTTTCTCAAACTAGACACATGTAGGAATTGTTCTTTCCCTTAAAGTATGGAACAATAAATGAAGAAGCAACTCTATTCTTCATGTATTTAAAGTATGGAACAATAAATGAAGAATCAACTAACTCTCCTTCTCTTTTACTTTGTTTCTTCTTGTCTCCATATTATCTTGCTATTTCTCTCTGATCAATATTTGAACAACCTCCTACACGTTATTAGCACTTGTTCTTTGCTTCCAATTGAGATTAATCCTTCACAAACAAAAAAATTGTTGGCTCAATTCTTAAAACAAAGTAGGATTTTTTCCAAAAGAAGGTATATCTCAACCATTAGTATTTATTTACTTTCTTTCGTTGAAGGTTTATATATTTGTCTCATCTATCACATGACATGATAAATATTAGCTCATATTATTTATTTTAACTACACCTAAAAGTTAAAAGAAAATAATCCATTTGATTTTTACTAAGTTGATTTTCAACTTGATAGTGATAGCTTATTTGTTTCTTTATGATCACATGCTTGTTTTCTAACATGAAAGCGACATTTTTTTATCTATAGTTTAATTAATTAAAATCATTGATCTATAAAAGTGTAGTTGCTTTACTTTTAAAAAAAAAAAACCTCACCGATTTTGTTTGAAACTCCCATGTGATGTTGTACTTGATCTTTCATTTTTCTAATAAAATAAATAAATAAATACATGTATGGATATCACCTTTCCAATATCATATCATTCTATCATAAATAAAATCTATTATACCCACGATGATGCATATGTATGTATGTTAATTTTTATTTTATGTCATGAATATTCTCGGTAATTTATTTTTGTCAAATATTCTCAAAATTGTAAATTTTTGACATGTATTTTATCATTAGTATTATATCCTAGTTTTGATATTACTCATGCATGTCACAAATATCACCAAAACCTATTTTTATCATATAAACGGTTTGCTACTAAATATGCAAACGCATTGCTGACTTAAATTCCAATAATTTTATATGTATATAAATGATAAAATGGGTATGTAGTTTTTTTTTCTTCTAATAAACCTATTTAGTTGACTATTTTGTCAACTCTTGTTACCAAATTGTTTGCAATTTTTAAACCATAAAGAAATTTGGTTTGCAAACAGAGTTCCCTTGTTAAAACCATAAAGAAGCTTGATTAATTAATTTTGTGGACTGGGTTATGATCAAAGATTGGACTATATGATGATATCCGTATTACCCACAAAACCATAAAGAAAAGTTGGTGATGGGAAAATGATACCGTGATTTGTTATGGACTTCGTGAGAGGACTTGAGCACCATATTAATGTCCTTTATTTTTCTTACATGTAGATGGATTGGTCGACTGCACTCCGAACTTTGACTCCGGACTTGAGTACCACCGCTTGGGTATCGATGATGAAACCACCTTCGTGGCAAAGAACTACACCTCCACTATCAGTTTTCCGCCGACGCTGCCCGGCATTGAGAAAGACAAAACTCATGCTCTTATGTTCCTTAAGAGGCACATCGATCTAACCTACGTTGGGGTTATCATCACTTGAAAACGCCAAAAGAGCTATGGGATGCTCTAGATAGCCGCTTTGGGAACATTCATGATTCCTTAATACCACAATTGAACGTCACGTAGAACGTAATCCAGCTTCCTTGATTATGTAAAAATGAATGATTTCAAAAGACATGCCGCAAAATCTGCATGTATGGACTTTTGTGGAAAGAAACTTACTTGGATGAGGAAATGATTCGAAAACCTTATCGACCTTTCCCACCTCGTCCATGATACTAGCGAACCGGATCGTTTAGAGGTGGACAAATCGTTGATGGTGGATTTTCGTTAAGGTTAAGTTTGTAAAAACTGCAAAAATCATGCTACCACATCTGCAAAAAGATAAAACCATTTATAAGTGTTGGATACTCCTCACTTAATTCACCAAGAACGGAGCATGTAGCAACAATCCCATTCTTGAATACATGAAATTCCTCGAGGATGGAGCATGTAGCAACAATCCCCTTCCTCGTGAATTTCATATGGCTTTGTATTTCTGCATCATTATCAGTGTGGTATGACGACCGAAAGTGTTACTCTTATAGAGCAACCTCCAAGCATTATAATGAATCATTATCAAAGTGTGGCATGACGACTTGAGTGTTACTCTTATAGAGTAAATACGAACCTCCAAGCACTATAATGAAACCATGTACGAAATACCCGCAGTGACTCTCGGTGTGTTATACTAGCCCGAGCCTCGGTGTGTTATACTAGCCCGATTGAGCCCATCTCGGTGTGTTATACTAGCCTGATTGAGCATCCTTGGCTGTGTCAGTCCTGATATGATCTCGATCGCAGTCATCCAACTCCATAAGCATGATTGGATGACCCAGGATCAATTCCATCCCCCAAGCATGGTACGGAATACCCACGTGATCCTCGATGGCCTGGCACACATCGCCTAGCTTTACAAAAAACCGTTCATACTAAGCATTATGGACTAAAACCCTAAATTAGGGTTTGCGGCATATTACATGTGTCGTAAAATGTCTCAACCATCCATCTTCGCAGTATAGATGGAGGTGTGATGTGTACTCAAAAGGGCCCAGAGCATGTCAACACGATCACCGTGGGGCCGCTACACACTTGACCAACTCCACAAACCAACAATGTTTGGCCGACAAAATCATCACCCAAACAAGAAGTGGCGCACGGCTTTTGAAAGCCAAAATTAGGGTTTTAAATCATCACGCGCGTCCATCTTCTCCTAAGACGAATGGGAGGTCACAAATTAGATTAAGCAAGGCTTGGCCATACCAAAGACGACCACCGTGCTTCATCTACCTCCCCATGCGAACGACCAAGGCATCCCATGCCCGGCTAATCCAAAACGCCCAAACATGCGTGGTTACACTTCCCAAATTGCAATCGACTCGACCACTCAACTTCACCCCATGATTTGAATGGCTTGGATCACGCCATGGGATAGTCGTATGTGCATGATCACCGCCTGCCATCTTCCCCACAAACCCATCGACCAAGACCGGCCAAGATGTGTCGTCTTGAAACGCCGCGCCCGAACTAGGATCTCGCCGGCTTTCCAACTCCTTTGCGGTGATTCTGCCAGAAACCGATCTCAACCACTCCTCTTTGGCCAAATTGAAAGGGCTCAGACGCACCTTCATGGGATTTGAAGACATGGACGTGTACACCAAAGATGCCATCTACACACGTCCTGGGCTTGGCCCTCTCCAAAATTCTTCCATTACTTGGTTTCACCAAGTCAAGAGTCATGCTTGCGCCCTCTTCAAAAACCCTAATATTCATTAACTGGGCCGATGCAGTGTCTCAAATCATCTCATCCGGCTCCAACTTCACCAAATGGTTATACAACCCTCGGTCGAGTTATTTAGTTAAAGTGAGGCGTCATGCATCATCACTTTACCACACCATAACGCTAAAGACTCGCATAAAATACACATGATACTTCTGAGTATCGACTTTAAGAATAACACGGTTATTCAATTCAAAGATTACATGCTATCTTTCGTGGATCCACGATCCACATTCCGGACATCAATCATGTCACAAATCGGGGGATACATATCGGGTATTGGTCTCATACATAAATACAGCGTAACGCGCCATCATAAGAACGTGTCGTGAAGTCATGGACGGTTAGAGATTTGAACAGGGAAAGTGGGCAAGACGACGCACAACTCCACTACTCCATCACTCCACTTCATCCACTTCCCACGAGAGACGTGAATGAGGCTCACGACTTGTATAAACAGGTTCTCCGCCTATTTCAAACAACAACACAAGTTCGTACGAGACAAAAAAACCAAGTGTTAATACAATCGTATTCAAACACCTGCAGCCTGCTTGCATCAACCGTGAGCTTGCTCATCTTTCATAAGTCATAAGCAAGCCAACACCTTCACACCTCAACACCTTTCTTCGCTTCCTCCCTAAGATCAACCCCATCTCCTTCACTTTGTGACCGAAATAAGTCCGAACGCCATTTCTTGGTTTAGCGTGGACTTGCAGCAGTTGATCTCTCGAATCTACAAGACTCACTGCGCGATTGCATTTGTTTAAAGGTTTAAATTCATTCCTCATCCACACCCCAAATTACCAAATTTGCAAAGAGAGTTTTCACCCATAAACAATTGGCGACCAGCAAGGGAGGTTGATCTATCGGTTGCAAAAAATTGAATTCTCAATTTTCGGTTTCGGCTCCACGATGCATCCTCATCAGAAACCCAAAGCGTTGTATACCATGGGAAGTGTAGATAGAATGCCGGAGGATGTCTTGGCAATCAAGCCGGTATCACTGTAAGACGAAGCGAGACATTTCGCCTTTTGAATGACATAAAGACCACACCATAAGAGAGGGATCGCGAGGCATATACTGCTAAAGGTAAGAAATGTCAATCCTTAGGTCAGTCACACCTTTACCGGGAGAGGCAAAAAGAGCGCGAACAGTGACTCAGAAAGATGAACAACATGGTCCAATAACAATGAAGAACCGAGGCAACTCCACGGAGGAGACGACTTTGTCCTAGTACTACAACGCTTCAATGATAAATAAATGGAGCCACGCAGCTTACGGATCCCTCTTTGAAGATTTATATCTCAAGACCCTTGTCAAGCTGTGAAGAAATGCTTGAGGGAGGAGAGATCAATCCAAGAACATTTGAGTACGAGAGGATGGGAACGTTGAATTCGATCACTCGGCCGGTGATATTATAACACCTCCCATCACTGAGAGCTGAGGAAGCATTGCAAGTCCCATCTCATCATGTAACACCTCCCTAGTCACCAGAGCAACAACTTCCACTCCTTCATCGGGACGAGGAACCGGAGGCGGGAGGAGGACCATCTCCCATTACTACTGCAGGATTTGATGGAAAAGGTGAAGTTCTTGCAAGACCTCAAACGGATATGGCCGTAACTCTGAAAGAGGTACTCACTTTTTTAAAACATTAACTGATCGATTTCCACATGACCCGCAATGACCCTGAGCCAACAAGGAATGAATTCAACGCACCTGAGAAGGTACTTCAATGGCACCCAATTTCATGGACTCATCAAAGAAGCGACACCAAGATATGAGCCACCTTGTCATGGAGGCTCCTACACCGGGACCGATCCTCAAACGATCTTCCTCAAGTCAATAGTTTCACATGAACCCGAGGCGGGTGGATCGGGAGCGCTTCTCTAGTGGAAAGTTTATGCAAACTTACACCTCTCGAAGAATCAAGACGCTGAGACGTTTTGCCGCAATCAACTGCAGGAGGGTCACCCACTGTGACTCTACATGTCACCGCACGATCAAGGATTCAGAGTTCAAGACGGCCCTTATCTACACGGAGCGTCTTCGAATGTGATTACTCTCAAGACTCTCAGGGCATACAAGGTTCTCCCGGAAAGGTCGACGGAATCCTACCACAATGACGGACTTCAGGGAAACCAAACCAGCACATGAAGAAACTCCGCGGAAGAATCGTGACAAGTTCGTTGCATCCCACTCCACGTGGGCGCTGAATTCAGAAGAAGACCGCTTGCATCATTGAGGGCTAGTACCCACGATGCATCTTAGCCGACGGCATTCTTCTCCATCCCGAAGCCACGACCCAAGTTCACACGAAGAGGGAAACGAACTTTTGTGGTGAGTCGTGACTAAAAAGGGGAACGAACTTTTGTGGTGAGTCGTGACGAGAAGGGAAAACTAGATACCGACACGCCATTATGAATTAGCAGGAGATCGTTTCATCATCTCTCCACCCAATGGAATGCTACAACAAAGAACAAACCACAAGAAAGTGCTAGATGCTCCACAACAATTCGCAAAGAGGGCACCAACTCCACAACCGATGAGATTGAAATCGTTGAGGGGAATCTCCCAGGCCTATCTCCATCAGCCAACCTTGTGTACGGAGCAAACGCACGAAGCTCGTGGAACTTTTCAAAGAGTATCGTGGACATGTTCGCTTGAGATATGAAGAAATGCCGATTAGATGAAAATCGGGTCATCCACCATCTACATGTCATACCCGGATCCAAGTCGGTTAAAATGTTACCAGTCAGACACGAGGAAAATGGATAGATCAAATCTGACAGACTTTTCGAAACTTGAATAAAGGCTCCAAAAAACAATCCTCCTACCCGACATCGACATGTTAGTAGATCCAAACAATGGACACAAGATGTTCTCCTCCATGGATGGATGCAGCGGCCACAACTGGTAGTAAGAATGCACAGCATGACGCAAGTAAGATATCTTTTCGAACTCCTCTCGGAAAATTTTATTATACCATACCGCCATTTGGTTTAAGGAATACCGGTCAACGATTAACGCATCTATTTGATAATCTTCCACCGGAGCCGATACTTTCAAGGAGCAAAATTTCAAGAAGATAACGAACCACACTTGGGGGATCGAGGCTCAGCATGAAGTTCCTTCACCGTCAGTCAAGGAATTCTTCAACATGAGAGATGTGCTCACCAAGAAACATGGAATTCGCAAGGGTAAATTGAACAAGAAGGAAACACTTCAACACTCCCCTCTAATGACTTTCTTCAATGGTCTATTCGAGAGCCGCCTCAATGCTCTCTCCGGACCCCTTTCGCCATAATCCTACTTCAACACTCTCTCCAGATCCACCTCAACGTTCGCACTGTGGCCACTTTAACATCCTCTCAAGTCGTTTCAACACTGCTGCATCAACAATCTGCGCTCCGGTCAAGTTATCTTTGATGTACTCATCGTCAACATACGCCTCATCCATCCTTCATGAGGACCTAACGAGCATGAAAACCCTGAAGTCGATGAGGAGGGCTATTCTCGTGGAACGGATATTTTCATATAGTTGGAAGGGCGCGGTGAACAACTCATCATCAATGTTCGGCATATCCTCAAGCCGCCAACACTTCCCGACTTGGTACCCGCATTATCTCCAAGACATCTCAACGGGATTCTTTTCTTCCACAATGAAATAAAAGGCGGAGTTAGAACTTGTATGAAAGCACATGAGAGATGTAGTCACACACGGCAAGACACAACTCACATCTGGAGCACACAAACCTACCCTACCAAATTCTATGGATTTCAAGACCGGTATTAGTTTTCAAGTCCTGTGCAAGTTTCACTCGGGTATTGATTTCAAGTCAAGTGCAAGTTACAAGTCCCAGATTGCTCAAGCTTCAAGTCCTAGATTGATCAAGTGACGAAGTCCTATTACCAAGTTTCAAGTCCGTATTGCTGAATATTCAAGTCCGCATTGATCAAGTCAAGTCCTAGATGTGCTCAAGTTTCAAGACCTGTTGGTCAAGGGCATGAGGCTGGTATAAAGTTTACATTCAAATAAAGCATACACGATATGGGACCCACGTTTCAATCAAGCATATATGGGGACCACATTTATTTGCACAACACGGTTCTCTCATGTCATGGGAATCATGTTCACGAAATTCAAGCCCACGTTCGATCAAGAGCGCAGTGAGCTCCCACCAACGAAGCAGTGCACAAGCAATCCATCGATTAGGCACAACCTCACGATCGAGCGGAGCAAGCACGGAGCGGGCCCTCGACCAAAGCAGACATAGAAAGGTCGATCGAAGGTGCAAGACCGACATCATACTAGGGAACGCTCTCCTATATGCCTTTTAAACATAACATACTCCAAGGACAGGATAACCCGCCTCTCCTGGTAACATCTAACTTTGCCTCATAAGTTTTATCTTTAATCGTCATTATCTCATGCCTACCACACAATAGTGTAACCATTATGTGCTAGGCAGGGACTTAATGTTGATGGTGGATTTTCGTTTAAGGTTAAGTTTGTAAAAACCAGAAAAATCATGCGCCGACATCTTGTAAAAGATAAAGCCATTTATAAGTGTTGATACTCCTCACTTAATTCACCAAGAATGGAGCATGTAGAACAATCCCATTCTCGTGAATACATGAAATTCCTCCAGATGGAGCATGTAGCAACAATCCTTCCCGTGAATTTCATATCACTTTGTATTTCCAAGACTCATTATCGCCGTGGCATGACGACCGAGTGTTACTCTTATAGAGCAACACGAACCTCCAAGCATTATAATGAATCATTATCGTGTGGCATGACGACCGAGTGTTACTCTTATAGAGTAAATACGAACCTCCAAGCACTATAATGAAACCATGTACGAAATACCCGTGCAGTGACTTCTGTGTGTTATACTAGCCCGAGCCCTCTCGGTGTGTTATACTAGCCCGATTGAGCCCATCTCGGTGTGTTATACTAGCCCGATTGAAAGCATCCCAGACCGATCGATCAGTCCTGGATATGATCTCGATCGCATCATCCAACTCCATAAGCATGATTGATGACCCCGGATCAATTCCATCACCCCAAGCATGGTATGGAATACCCACGACCGATCCCGCATGGTCGGTCATTGGCCTAGCTTGCCAAAAACCGTTCATACCAAGCATTATGGACTGGAAACCCTAAATTAGGGTTTTGCGGCATATTACATGTGTCGCAAAATAGTCTCAACCATCCATCTTCGCAGGTATAGATGGAGGGTGTAGATGTAGACTTAAAGGGCCCAGAGCATGTCAACACGATCACCGGTGGGACCGCCTACACACTTGACCAATCTCCACAAAAACAATGTTTGGCCGTGACAAAATCATCACCCAAACAAGAAGTGGCGCACGGCTTTTGAAAGCCAAAATTAGGGTTTTAAATCATCACGCGCGTCCATCTTCTCCGGCACGAATGGAGGGTCACAGATTAGATTAGATTAAGCAAGGGCCGGTCATACCAGCATGACCACCTGACCGGTTGTCAGCCGACACAAATATAATTACACTTTCTTACTACTCAAAATATAAATATAGCAAGGGCAAGAAAGGATCGATCCCACAAGAGAGGTCTAGGTTGTCAAATTGTTATGGTTTCCTATTTAAAACACCTAGTAGTTTTGTGATTTTTATAAACGAAAATAAAATAAAAGCAAATAAAGAAATAAGCAAACAAGTAATCAAGGGTGAGAAAGTATTGGTTAAGGATTTCGTCTTCATTTCACAAACATGGTTTCACCACAATAACTAGAATTGATATTTTAATCTCAACTTTTATCAAAGACCTTAGAATACCTTGATCGCAAGAATATCCCGCAAACCTCCTCATGTCATCAACAAACACATTAAAAGATGCGAATATGAATTCTATCTAAAGGAACAACCTAACGTAAAAGCACTAATCAAGTTTAATTCCCTAGATGCGTTAAGTTCTATGAAATCAGGCCATCAAAGCAATCGAACGTGGAAAGCGCACTAATCCGATTTAACAAAGGTTATGGTTCACATATGATCATAAGAATATATCACTACAAACTATAATCATATTTATGCTACTTGCAATCCTAATTATCACTTTTGCGTATAATAACCCTAATCTAGCAATAAAGATGAAAGCAAACTCAATCGACTCGCGACTCGACTAAACAAGCATTCAAATCATGTAACAATATTCATGGTGAATCATAAACGATAATATGAGAGAAAACTAATTTATTGCACAAGAACCCATATTTGGAAATCCAACTTATTCCATAACCAATAATAAACTTAGGTACTCATATTCATGGAGTTCATCACAAGAAGAAAGAGAAGTTTCATGGTGTAAACCCTAGAACAAAGTAGAGGAAAAAGAAATAGAAAACGTGGTCTCTAAAACATTGTAGAAGTCTTCCCTTTTGTAGTCTTTTTTTTTCTCCTTCCAAAACTAGGTTTTGTCTTCAAAGTCCATTAGTTGGAAATTCACCCTACCCACCATGGAGAGAAACCCGTGTAGAAATTTTCATCCCAAAACGCGCGGAAAATCGGGATTGTGGCTTGAATCCCACCGGAATAGTCGTCGGAAAGTGTCTCCCGCGACGCAAAGTCCGCCTGGCCACCGGCCAACGGGTCGGACGGCTTAGTCTACCCAGTCAACTCGGGTGAGTCACCGAGTCAAACCGGTCCAATCGGGATGAGTCGGTTCAGCCATATTCGACGAGCCGGGCCTGGCTGGGCCGATTCACTTTAGGCTAGGCCATAAACTGGCCTGACTTTGCTGCTGCACCATGATTGTGCATCAACGCTTCCTTCCAGCCAAGATGGCTGTGCTTCAAGACAATACCCATTCCTCCACCTCAGTTACATGGCCAAAAAACCTCACTTCATTCTCCGCCGCCGTACCATCGCATCACAGCATCATCCTTGCCTTTCATTCCACTCCAATTCAAAGACGCCTTCTTCACTACCACATTCCACCATTTTCAATCTAAGCTGCACTCTTCACTCCACTGCAACTGCGGCCATAGCCACACCCTAGCCATAGCCTGCAGCCTTCCCGTGACTTCATGACCTGCAATTCCAATTATTTCATGTGACAAAGAACCATCTCATTACATAGCCACTATCAACGCAGCACCACCCGAAACTCGGGCAGCAATTACTCAATTTCCAGGACTCCGCAACTCCACCGCAATATCAACTATCAAGCTCGCCCATCACAAATAACAAATGCTCCACCTTCTTGTCACCCGCCACTCCATCACCACTCACACTTCCCCTCGTAACCAACACCTCAAGACATCATTCTCTATCCGCCATGAACCAACAATGCAATGTCTCGGAGTTGCACTTGCCACAAAGCCAACCCAGCTACAACTCCGGCTCCACAGTAATCACAACCTTCACGCCATCTCAGTGTCATGTCCGAAAGACCACTTCCTTCCATTCAACTTCAATCTCTGCCATCACCATGACCGACTGGCCGCACTATCTCCATTAGTTTCACCATCTATACCAAAGAAGTCCTTGAACAGCAAACACCACCATTCTTCTCAGGGTTCTTGCTTCAACTCTGAGCCAACTCCAAATTCAAATCCATACCACCTGATCCATCCATAAGTCTCCATTTGTGACAGAGCACACTGCTTAAAGAGCCATTCCCTTGCCTGCAATTCCTACAATGCTCAGCTGCAAAACCACAACAGCATCAATGTCATCTCCTGCAGCTTCATGGCTCAACAGCAGCATCATTCTTCTTCTCTGGCAACTTATCTTCAAATTCTGCCTGTAATCTTCACAATGGAAGCTCCTCTGAATCTTCTCTCCCCGAGTAAGCTCAAGCCATCACAACACCAACCATTTGTGTCTCAGTCCTATAACTTCAACTCAAGACCACCTGAGCCACCAACTCACTGCCAATTCAGCACCATTAACTTCCCTGTAACTTTCATTGCAGCACAGCCTCATAGCAGCACCACTACAAGCCACACAAACACCATTGAACCACCAATCTGCAAACCTCCTCGCCCAAAGCAACAAATTTCTCTCTCAATCCCATTCATACACAAAGCATCATTGCACTATGGCAAAACCCCATTTCAAATCTCCATTGAATCTGAGCTGCACTCCAAGTCTTAAACAACTTCATCTCGACCTCAAACCCCCTGAGCCACCATGAATCAAAACCCTAATTCCTTCTCAATTCAAAACCCCTTCACTCCTAACTTGAATCTCAAACCCATTCTCCATTATCATCTTCTCTCGCCTTCGCCTTCAAAACCCATCCAAGCTTCAATCTCAATCTTTCTAGTTAACAAGCCTCACAACTTCTACTCTCAGGATGAATACCACCAAGAACAAGCTTGATTCCTCCTTCAACTCTCTTCATCCCATGGCAAACAGAACAACTTCAATTCACTCGAACCCATATCTCATCAACAGAATCGATTGAATCATTAGCAATAATTTCATCTTCTCATCTTCACTGCCACAATCAGCAGCTCGATCTGGTCTCAATTCACCGGCAAGAATCTGCCGCTTTCTTCTTTCTCGGTTCGGCTCTCACTTCCGATCTCTGATTCAACAAATGACAAAGAAACCATGTTCTTAGTTTCAGTGAAAACATTTAATGAGAAATGAAAGAGAAGCTTGATTTCGATCTAGGGTGTAGAACGGGCAAAGTGTCTAATCCCACTCAAGTGAAATAGATAAGGGGTTACCCAGGCATGACTCTAGGCACCCACTGTTCTCAAAGGGCTAACTAGCTCAAACATGGCTCCGTTCGGTTTCATGTATCCGACAAGCTTATTCATAGGTTCCGCTCAGAATTTTCTCGCCGACGCACGGATTGACTTCAAGCTCGCCGTTAGCTTCATATTTCTTTTCTCGCTCCCAATGAACGTTTTCTCCTTCTTTTGCTTCCAAAGACTCCATTGCACCTAATAACTCAAAAGTACACATAAAATACACATTCACACGAAAAATAGCAAAGAAAGCATAAACTCTATATAGTAAATACGGTGGTATTCTACACCTATCGATTCCCCACACTTAGACTTTGCTAGTCCTCGAGCAAATCAAACAAAACAATAAAATACAACAACTCCGTGTCGTCGAGGCTACGGTCACTTTTAGCATAAATAACAAGCCTTTAAACCCCTAGGTGTCCCTAGTGGACGAGTTATAGTCTCGTGAGGGTTTACTAGAGATATACCCACAAAACCTATTTTACCAACTTACTAGTTCTCCGTAATGATAGTATCCAACGCGCTAAGAAGACATAGAGATTCTCCAGACACTAGTCATAAGAAGTTAGACACATAAATGAACACAATCTCATTCTTAAAAGTTGAGAGAAGTAACCATCCCTTCTCGACTAAAATTCGGGTTCGGAGTGATCAAAAGTCTCGACTCATCTCACAAGAAAGGGTTTTATGATATTGCTCTCAATAATAAATGACTCTTTATGGGTCACACATGTGTCCAAAAAAGGTAGGAATGAAGAGAGAATCCTGAGACACGTTGAATGGTAGGAAGGCAAAACCCTCCGAAGTATTTGAAAACCCACATCTTTTAATATTTTTGAAAACCCATTTTTCTGACGATCTCTTCGAAAGGAAATCAACCATTTAACGAAGGTGGGAATATGCTTACTTACCTCATTATCCGTTCGGGCGTGCTTCCTAGCACCACTCTCACAAGATCCATAGAAACGTCTTTCTGTCTTCTATCGGTGTCTTCATCTTCGTCTTCGGTCTTCAACTCTTGATGATAACTCTCGAACTTCGTAGAATCTTGACAATATGATTCTTTCCTCAAATTCCTTGTCGCTTGAAACTTCATTATAGATATTCCTTCTTTCCATAGGCTTTATTGAAAGAATACAAAAAAAATAAAAACAAACTATACAAACCCAATTTTTTTTTTCTTTTTCTTCTTCTTTTTTTTTTTTTTTTTTTTTAAATTTTTTTTTTTAAATTTTTTTCTTTTTTTTTTTTTTTTTTTTTTTTTTCAATTTTTTTTTTTTTTTTTTTTTTTTTTGAATAACAAATAAAAATAAAACAAAATAAAAACATTTTTCTCTTGTCTCTTCAAATTTTTTTTTTTTTTTTTTTTTCATTGAGACAAGAGAAAGTAAAATACAAAAAATAAAAATGTAAGTACAATGCCATGGTATAAGTACTTTACCGCTTGAATCTTCACAACTTATATGTCTTGATATCATAGACTTCTCGAACTTTCATCCTTGATAATTTCCGCTCTTGTACTATAGACTTCAACTTATAAAATTCGCCCCTGTTTTTGTTGCTTTACTCAAATCAAATCCGCCCATTTAAATACGTTGCTTGTAAACCTCGAACGTGTTCAACTTTCCTTGAATTTGTGATGCTCCTCTTGTTGATGATGATGGTGTTTCTATGGACCTGTTGGTGTAGAGAGAGATAAGGTGGATGGTGCTAATCGCGAACAAGATCACAAGTGGTATGTAAGTTAGCAATTCGATGTCACCAACATGGTTGATAAAAATAGCACTCAAGAGATCAAAATAGTGCTTCTATGGTGGGAATTTGGACAGCTCACCATTCTGTCCGGAATTTAAGTACGGTGACACACACTCTAAAAGCACAATTTAGACAGTACAAAGAATTGAAGGTTGGTGCCTCACATTATGTAACATGGGTAGTCTCCCACTATAGGGGATCACTACTCTAATACCGAATTCAGTCTCGCACCTTATTTGCCACCGGCATGGTTAAATCCAACTTTAACTCTCATACAATTAAGAAACCCGATCATGTTCTCTGTCATCTCTAAGTTCATCACTATTGTGAGATTCTCGATGTAATCTTAGCGACATGTATACTATGTGACTCTAAATAACTACAAGTTGGAGTTTTTTATTCACTATTCTACAAAAAAATTGAAAATAAAGTTGAAAATTTTGACTCAAAAAAGGCTAAAAACTTTATATGCAAAAGACTCCCCCACACTTAAACTTCACATTGTCCTCAATGTGTAAAACCGAAAATTCTGAATTCAGACGTAACAGCAAATAAAACGCAAAAACTGTACAAATTGGTAAGGATTTTGAAAAACTCCATTTCACAAAAGTTTTTCATCTACGTGTTTTCTACAAAGTGTCAAAAGGGCACAGTGTTTCGATAAACGGTCAGACAGTTATGGTCTCTGGAATGAACTAAGTGCAGTCTGAAATTTTCTGACGAAAAAGGTATTCGTCATAATTCCCTTCTAAGATAGATTACGGACTCAATGAAATTAAACATGGGGATGCAAATATGATATGAAAACAGTAAAAAATAAATAAACGAAACAAAAATAAAATGCAAAAGGATAAGAGATACAAACCGTGGGTTGCCTCCCACTTAGCGCTTTGTTTTAAAGTCGACGGCCCGACTTAGCTTCTTGTAAGATTCATTCCCCATACACCAATAATCTGAAAAGTTGGGGATCCTTCCATAGAACCTGTTTTGCAAACACTAGCTTCACACAAATATTAGTACAATAAAGCAAAAGTGAAGCTATGAACCGATAAAAGCTTCCCCCACACTTATTCTTGTCCACACTTGGAAGTGTATAAAGAATATAGAAGTCGGGTACGTCCACGGTTTCTTGTTCCATAAACTGCATAGTATGAGAATCAAGTATCTCTAATGGCGGAAATCGAGAAACAAAGTCATTCAACAATACTCTCGAAGCACATACATTCAAACCAATAAGAGGTAAAGGAGAAGAAATAATAGGCAATGGGTTAGATAAACCTTGCACAATCTCTTGTATCACGGAATCCTCTTCATCCTTGAAAAACTCAAGTGAATAATTCACCTCTTTTATATCATGGTCCTCTATCAAACCTTGCAACCATTCTTTCATCCGTTTCTCGCCTTAACCATAGTCTCGACATAAACATCATCATTACAATCATGCACAAGTTCAATTGGGTCTTCCACAATATTGGTCATAACGGTCTCATTCTCAACGATTCCTCCTTTTTGTTGTAAGGCACATACTCTTTTTATGATCCAAATTTTATCATAAGAAACTTTTTAGAACACCTAAAATGCATCATCCTCAAGCTCCACCCTTTGAATAGGCTCTTGATCATTATTAAGATCAATGCTTGAGTAATCTACACAAGTGTCGACATATTCCTCTTCATCTTCATCTTGATCCCAAAAAGACTCCTCGAAGATGCCACCATGAATTGTTTCAAGCAATGTATCATAATCACCGTCACTATCATAGTCAACATAAGGTTGGTCCTCGCTGAATTTAGTGTTGCTAATCTCTAACTCATCCTTTTGAATAGGTGAATGATCATTATTACGATCAAGAGTTGAGTTAACTACACAATTATCCACGAAAGTGCCCAAGGATTGGCCTTTTTCAACATTAGCATCAATCAAATATTCATCACAAACCATATGCACATTAGAATTATCCATATCCTCCTTGTATTGATCAATGCCTCTTCGCAAGCTAATCATACCTTCACGAAGTTCTTGGAGTTGCTCGTTTGTAGTCTCTTTAGCTTTTTGAAATTCCTCTTGTAAAAAGTTGGAAACTTTATCTATAAAATTAGAGACCTTTTGTTCACAAGCATAAGAATCCTCCCATCCTTGTTGTTGTTCACACACATACCCGCCATAAGGTTGTTGAGGAAAACCACAAGGTTCCATGGAATATTGATTATACCCATGGAATTGGTAGTTGTCGTAATGTTGAGGTTGTTGAAAACCGTATCCATCGTTCCAATATGCTCCTTCCATAGAAATAAGCACCTGAAATAAGATTCTCAAACCAAGGTTAGAACCCAGAAAATAAGAAAAAAATAAAAAATAAAAAATAAAACAAAACTAAATACAAAAATAAGAAACCAAAAACAATTAACAACCACGCCTCCTCCGACAATCCGCCAAAATTTGACCGCTGTCGTTAGCGTCAAAAATAAATTACACTTTCTTACTACTCAAAATATAAATATAGCAAGGGCAAGAAAGGATCGATCCCACAGAGAGGTCTAGGTTGTCAAATTGTTATGGTTTCCTATTTAAAACACCGGTAGTTTTGTGATTTTTATAAACGAAAATAAAATAAAAGCAAATAAAGAAATAAGCAAACAAGTAATCAAGGGTGAGAAAGTATTGGTTAAGGATTTCGTCTTCATTCACAAACATGGTTTCACCACAATAACTAGAATTGATATTTTAATCTCAACTTTTATCAAAGACCCTAGAATACCTTGATCGCAAGAATATCCCGCAAACCTCCTCATGTCATCAACAAACACATTAAAAGATGCGAATATGAATTCTATCTAAAGGAACAACCTAACGTGTAAAAGCACTAATCAAGTTTAATTCCCTAGATGCGTTAAGTTCTATGAAATCAGGCCAATCAAAGCAATCGAACGTGGAAAGCGCACTAATCCGATTTAACAAAGGTTATGGTTCACATATGATCATAAGAATATATCACTACAAACTATAATCATATTTATGCTACTTGCAATCCTAATTATCACTTTTGCGTATAATAACCCTAATCTAGCAATAAAGATGAAAGCAAACTCAATCGACTTCACACTCGACTAAACAAGCATTCAAATCATGTAACAATATTCATGGTGAATCATAAACGATAATATGAGAGAAAACTAATTTATTGCACAAGAACCCATATTTGGAAATCCAACTTATTCCATAACCAATAATAAACTTAGGTACTCATATTCATGGAGTTCATCACAAGAAGAAAGAGAAGTTTCATGGTGTAAACCCTAGAACAAAGTAGAGGCAAAAAGAATAATAAAAACGTGGTCTCCCAAAAATTGTAGAAGTCTTCCCTTTTGTAGTCTTTTTCTCCTTCCAAAACTAGGTTTTGTCTTCAAAGTCCATTAGTTGGAAATTCACCCGGCCCACCATGGAGAGAAACCCGTGTAGAAATTCTGTCCCAAAAACGCTCGCCGGAAAACTGGGATTGTGGCCGGAATCCCACCGGAATAGTCGTCGGAAAGTGTCTCCGGTGACCGGCAAAGTCCGCCCGGTCACCGGTCAACGGGTCGGATCGGTCTAGTCTACTCAGGTCAACTCGGGTGAGTCACTGAGTCAAACCGGGTCCAGTCAGATGTGAGTCAGTTCAGCTATTCAGACGAGTCGGGCCTCGCTCGGTCTGATTCACTTAGGCTAGGCCATAACCGGCTCGACTTTGTCGGGCCGCACCATGATTGTGCATCAACGCTTCCTTCCAGCCAAGATGGCTGTGCTTCAAGACAATACCCATTCCTCCACCTCAGTTACATGGCCAGCAAAACCCCAGCTTCATTCTGCTGCTCAGACCATCGTCACAGGCATCATCCTTGCCTTTCATTCCACTCCAATTCAGCATCAGCTTCTTCACTACCACATTCCACCATTTTCAGTCTAAGCTGCACTCTTCAGCTCCACCTGCAATCTGTGCCATAGCCACACCCTAGCCATAGCCTGCAGCTTCCCGTGACTTCATGACCTGCAATTCCAGCTATTTCATGTGACAAAGAACCATCTCATTACAAGCCACTATCAACAAGAAAGCACCACCAAACTCGGGCAAGAATTACTCAATTTCCCGGACTGCGCAACTCCACCGCACATCAACTATCAAGCTCGCCCACCACGCGATAACAGCTCCACCTTCTTGTCACCCGCCACTCCATCACTCCACTCACACTTCCCTGTAACCAACACCTCAAGACATCATTCTCTTTCTATCTCGCCATGAACCAACAATGCAATGTCTGAGTTGCACTTGCACATGTGCCAACCCAGCTACAACTCCAGCTCCACAGGCAATCACAACCTTCAGCTCCATCTGTGTCATGTCTGAGCAGCACCACTTCCTTCCATTCAACTTCAATCTCTGCCATCACCATGACTGACCTGGCTGCACTATCTCCATTAGTTTCACCATCTATACCAGCAAGTCCTTGAACAGCAAACACCACCATTCTTCTCAGGGTTCTTGCTTCAACTCTGAGCCAACTCCAAATTCAAATCCATACCACCTGATCCATCCATAAGTCTCCATTTGTGACAGAGCACACTGCTTAAAGAGCCATTCCCTTGCCTGCAATTCCTACAATGCTCAGCTGCAAAACCACAACAGCATCAATGTCATCTCCTGCAGCTTCATGGCTCAACAGAAGCATCATTCTTCTTCTCTGGCAACTTATCTTCAAATTCTGCCTGTAATCTTCACAATGGCAGCTCCTCTGAATCTTCTCTCCCTGAGTAAGCTCAAGCCATCACAACACCAACCATTTGTGTCTCAGTCCTATAACTTCAACTCAAGACCACCTGAGCCACCAACTCACTGCCAATTCAGCACCATTAACTTCCCTGTAACTTTCATTGCAGCACAGCCTCATAGCAGCACCACTACAAGCCACACAAACACCATTGAACCACCAATCTGCAAACCTCCTCAGTTCAAAGCAACAGCTCTCTCTCAATCCCATTCATACACAAAGCATCATTGCACTATGGCAAAACCCCATTTCAAATCTCCATTGAATCTGAGCCAGACCCAAGTCTTAAACAACTTCATCTCTGACCTCAAAACCCCCCAGAGCCACCATGAATCAAAACCCTAATTCCTTCTCAATTCAAAACCCCTTCACTCCTAACTTGAATCTCTCAAACCCATTCTCCATTATCATCTTCTCTCATTTCTCAAACACTTCAAAACCCATCCAAGCTTCAATCTCAATCTTTCGGGTTAACAGTCTCACAACTTCGGCTCTCTGTGATGAATACCAGCTGAAGAACAAGCTTGATTCCTCCTTCAACTCTCTTCATCCCATGGCAAACAGAACAACTTCAATTCACTCGAACCCATATCTCATCAACAGAATCGATTGAATCATTAGCAATAATTTCATCTTCTCATCTTCACTGCCACAATCATAACTCGATCTGGTCTCGATTCATCTTGTGCAAGAATCGCCGCTTTCTTTCTTTCTCGCATTCTATTCTCACTTCGATCTCTGATTCAACAAATGATAAAGACCACATGTTCTTAGTTTCGGGTGAAAACATTTAATTGAGAAATGAAAGAGAAGCTGATTTCGATCTAGGGTGTAGGAACTAGGCAGTGGCTAATCCCACTCAAGTGAAATAGATAAGGGGTTACCCAGGCATGACTCTAGGCACCCAGCTGTTCCCGTTAAGGGCTAACTAGCTCAAACATGGCCTGTCGGTTTCATGTATCCGACAAGCTTATTCATAGGTTCCGCTCGTAACTTTCTCAGACGCAGTCGGATTGACCAAGCTCTCGCCGTTAGCTTCATATTTCTGTTCTCGCTCCCAATGAACGTTTTCTCCTTCTTTTGCTTCCAAAGACTCCATTGCACCTAATAACTCAAAAGTACACATAAAAATACACAATTCACACGAAAAATAGCAAAGAAAGCATAAACTCTATATAGTAAATACGGTGTATTCTACACCTATCACCACCGTGCGCCCATCTACCTCCTCATGCGAACGCCAAGGCATCCCATGCCCGGCTAATCCAAAACGCCCGCCCAAACATGCGTGGTTACACTTCCCAAATTGCAACCGATCTCGACCACTCAACTTCACCCTGGGATGATTTGAATGGCTTAGATAACGCTTTCATGGGATAGTCGCATAGGCATGATCACCGCACCTGCCATCTTCCCGTCAAACCCATCGACCAAGACCGACCAAGATGTGTCGTCTTGAAACGCGTGCCCGAACTAGGGATCTCGCGCCGGTTTCCAACTCCTTTGCGGCAAGGATTTACCGCAAACCGATCTCAACCACTCCTCTTGCCGGTCAAATTGAGTGGCCTAGATCGCACCTTCATGGGACGGTAAGACATGGACGTGTACACCAAAGATGCCATCTACATACACGTCCGGCCGGCCCTCTCCAAAATTCTTCCATTACTTGGTTTCGACCACCAAGCCAAGAGTCATGCTTGCGCTCCTCTTCAAAAAACCCTAATATTCATTAATCTGGCCGCAGATGAGTGTCTCAAAGATCATCTCATCCGTCCAACTTCACCAAACTTGGTTATACAACCACCGGGTCGGAGTTATTTGGTTAGTGAGGCGTCATTACTCATCACTTTACCACACCATAACGCATTACTCGCATAAAATACACATGATACTTCACAGTATCGACTTTTATCAATAACACAATTATTCAATTCAGCATTACATGCTTATCTTTCGTGGATCCACGATCCACACATTCCGATTTCATCAATCATGTCACAAACCGGGGGATACATACCGGGTATTGGTCAAGCGGTTTACGAGCGTGCGGCGTGCAACGCGCCATCATAAGAACGTGTCGAAGTCATGGACTGTTAGAGATGAACAGAAAAGTGGGCAAGATCGGGTCGACGCACAACTCCACTACTCCATCACCCACTTCATCCACTTCCCACGAGAGACGTGAATGAGGCTCAATGACTTGTATAAATAGGTTCTCCGCCTCTATTTCAAACAACAACACAAGTTCGGACGAGACAGAAAAAACCAAGTGTTAATACAAATCGTATTCAAACACCCAGCCTCGCTGCATCAACCGTGAGCTTGCTCATCTTTCTCCATTACAAGTCATAAGCAAGCCAACACCTTCAATCTCAACACCTTCTTCGCTCCTCCCTAAGATCAACCCCATCTCCTTCACTTTGTGACCGAAACAAATCCGGAACGGCCATTTCTTGGTTTAGGGCCGGACTTGCAGTTGATCTCTCGAATCTACAAGCACTCACAAATAAGCGAGGCATTTGTTTAAAGGTTTAAATTCATTCCTCATCCACACCCCAAATTACCAAATTCTGTAGAGTAGTTTTCACCCATAAACAACAACAAAGAATCACCACATTCGAAAGGTTGATAAACTTATTGCAAGTGGACGAAAGGCACAATGAGATTCTTGTCAATAAAATGTCAGTTTGCCGGGAAAAGAAAGTTCCCT
>JAJJWW010001442.1:0-39173 GCA_023531295.1 Papaver armeniacum | reverse complement strand
AAGATGATCGATCAGGAATCATGGAATTCGCGAGGGTAAATCGAGCGAAGAGGAAGCCACTTCAACGCTCCCTCCAGTGGAAGGCTAGCTTCAATGGTCTATTCAAGAACCGCCTCAATGCTCTCTCGGGACCCTATTCATTTCGGAATCTCGCTGAGCACTCTCTTCGAGATCCACCTCAGCGTTCGCACCGAAACCACTTTAACATCCTCTCAGAGTCGTTTCAACACTCAGTTTGCATCACATCAATACTGCAGCTCTGGTCAAGTTATCTTTGATGTACTCATTGATCAACATACGTCTCATCCATCCTTCATGAGGGACCCGAGTAGAGCATGAAAAACCTTGAAGTTTATAGGAGAAGGGTTATCTTGTGGAACAAATATTTTCATATAGTTGAAAGGGCGCGGTGAACAACTCATCATCAATGTTAGGCATATCTTTGGATAGCTGTCAACACCTCCCGACTTGGCACTGACATTATCCCGAAGACATCTCAGCGGGAGTTCTTTTTCTTCATTCTACAATAAAAGACATGAGTCGGTACTTGCATAAAAACGCGTGAGATGTGTAGTCACCCACGACGGAACCACATTCACGTTGAAGTACACAAGGTGGTATTGAGTCCAAACAGTATTGATCAGGTTTCAAGTCTGGTGTTGATCAAGTCTGAAGTCACGGTATTACTCAAGTCTCAAATCTGGTGTTGATCAAGTCCAAAGTCAGTGTTGCTCAAGTTTTAAGTATGGAATTGATCAAAGTCATGAGAGCTAGTATTCAAAATAAAGCAGGCGCACACGAGCGGGGGCAGGTTTTCGGTCGAAACACAAGGGCGACGTTCGGTCGAGAGCTACGGCGGGTCCCACTTGATCCCGACCCCATATTGGTCAAGCAGAACCACGGCCGTCCCCAGATCAAAGCTCTCTCTCGAGAAGAAGGCGTTTCGGCTCCAGCCTTCGACGCTTTCTACGGGACCGCATTTGCATTTGAGCACACAAGGTGCGATGGCCCCACGAACGAAGCCGGGATTAACGGTCATCGAAGCGGTGAGGCCAGCACTCATGCTAGGGAACACTCGCTGGGCTATCTTGACGTGGCACTCAGAGGACGGGATGGCCGTCTCTGTGCTGCTCCAACTTTATCTCATAAAGCTTTGTCTTTACTTGTCACCATCTCATGCCTACCCCACAATGGTGTAACCATTACGTGCTAGGCGGGACTTAATGTTGATGGTGGATTTTCATTTTAAGGTTAAAATTGTAAAAAACTTGAGAAAATCATCTGGTGACATCTTGTAAAAGATAAAGCCATTAATAAGTGTTGGATACTCCTCACTTAATTCACCTAGAATGGAGCATGTGGCAACAATCCCATTACAGTGAATACAAAAGAAATTCATCAGGTTGGAGCATGTAGCAACAATCCCATATACCTGTGAATTTCTAGCATTATTAGTGTGCGCGTGATTGTATTTCATGTGCTCATTATCGGTCACGGCATGGCGGTAGGTGTTGCTCTTACGGAGCAACACGAACCTCAAGCATTATAATGAAACCATGTACTAAATACCCATACATCTTGACTCTCGGTGTGTTATACTGCTTTGATTGAGCCTCTCGGTGTGTTATACTAGCAGATTGAGCATTCACTAATTGGCAAAGTATCGATCCGGATATGATCACGATCATCAACTCCACAAGCATGATTGGATGACCCGGATAAATTCCATCACCCCCAAGCGGTATGGAATATCCACTTCGAACAGCGGACCCGCGCCGATGCGTCCTCCCTAGAAGATTGGCCTAGCTTGCCAAAACGTCCAAACCGGGCGTATGGGCGAGGAAAACCTAAATTAGGGTTTGCGGCATATTACATGTGTCGCAAACGGTCTCAACCATCCCATCTTCGCGGTATAGATGGAGGGTGTAGATGAAGATTCAAAGGGCCCAGAGCATGTCAGCATAATCCTTGTGGGCCCTGCATGACGACCAATCGGTGAGGACCATGTATATGGTTGGTTATCTAGTCGTGGCCCAACGAGCATGGTTACAGTAGTGAAATACAAATTAGGGTTTGAGCATCACGAGCGTCCATCTTCTCCCGGCCACGAATGGAGGTCAAGATTAGATTAAAGCGAGTCGGTCATACCGGCATGACCATCGTGGGCCCATCTATCCCCTCACCCAATCGGCCAAAGCATATCATGCAGTTTTATTCCAAGGCGCGCGCTCAAACTAGCGTGGTCACACCTCCCAAACATGAACTAACCTCGACCGCTCAACCGCCGGACGATTTGAGTGGTTCATATCCGTTTTCATGGGATAGTCGGGTGTGGCGTGAACACCGGCCTACCACTTACCGCCAGACCCGGTCGAACCTGAGCCAAGTTAGGTCATCTTGAAACGCGCGTAGGAGTGAGCATGGTGCGCGGCTTTTGCGGTACCAAATTCCTATTACAAAATCGATCTCCACCACTCCTCTTTGCCGGTCAAATTGGTGGCCTAGTCACACCTTCCATGAGACAGTGAGATATGGACGTGTACATCGGTATGTTGTCTACATGCATGCCGTCGGTCCTTTCCAAAACCTTCCCATGCTTGGTTTCGACCAAGGCGAAGAGTGATCAACTGCGCACACTCTTGAAAACCTAATTCGTGCGATTCGCGGATGGTGTCTCAAAGATCATCTGCGTCCGTCCAACTTCACCGGCTTGGTTATACAACCCACAGTCGGGTTAATTGGTGATGGGCGTCACTACCCATCGCTTTACCACACCATGATGCGATGCACATAAAATACACATGATACTTCACAGTATCAACTTCTGAATAACGCGGTTATTCAATTGACATTACATGCTACCTTTCGTGGATCCCACGATCCACACATTTCCCGGTTTATCAATCATGTCACAAAGCGGGGGATACATGCGGGGTATTGGTGCAGCGGTTTACGAGTGCGGCATGCAGCGACGCCATCACAAACGTGTTAGGAAGTCATGGACGGTTAGAGATGAGCAGGGAGAAGTGGGCAAGGCTGGTGGTGTGTCACCGACGCACAACTCCACTACTCCATCCACTCCACTTCCTCCACTTCCCACGAGAGACGTGAATAAGACTCAATGACTTGTATAAATAGGTTCTCCGCCCTATTTCCAAACAACGAGAGGAAAACAACAGAAAAACACCGAGCACATTGTCGTAAGCTTGTTCACTTTCTGTTGCAAGTCATAACAAGTCTACACCTTCACAATATCAACACCTTCTTAACTTCCCTCCCCCTAAGATCAACCCTATCTCCTTCACTTTGTGACCGAAACAAATGCAGACGGCCATTTCTTGGTTTAGGCCGGACTTGCCGAGATTGATCTCTCGAATCTACAAGCACTCACCCCATGTGAGTGCATTTGTTTAAAGGTTTAAATTCATTCCTCATCCACACCCCAAATTACCAAATCTGGGAGTAGTTTTCACCATAAACACCACAGCAGCTCAATTCCCAGTCGCTTACAATGCCTCGATTCAAAGATGAACAACGTCAATCGAGATGTACTCGAGTAACTCCAACTCTTGGATCTGCAGGCATCACTAGAAGGGTTCATGATCACGTGATTAAGATAATTGCATCTCTACTACATATTCTTGATTCGAATGGAGCAATCCCTACGCTATGCCGATGTTAGATTATGGAAAGATGGGCAAAACAGGTGAGTTTTTAATTTAAAAAATGTTGCAATTGGTTAATCAGGAAAATCTAGAAGACCACAACTTGTTATCTTGTGTTCATCAGAAGAAACTTTGGTCAAAATTGTGTCCAAAAAGTCGGCTTTTTCATGTGGAGTGCAAGCAAACCGCAAAATTTTAACTCAAGATCCCGACTTTCTGACGTTGGAGACCATGGGCTAATCAGCGCTATATGTGCATTAAGGATGAGAGAAACACCATCGCATTTGCTTCCTTTATCGGCTAGATATTCATATATGGGACTACTTTCGGTAAATTTGAGCTAATTTAGGCAATTCCTCAATCGGTGATGTTGCGCTTAGTACACAGCGTCACCCTCGAGTAAAACCGGAAAATCACTCGTCATAAAAGCCTTACTGCTGCAATTCTTTGGTCCCTATGGAAAAGAATCGGCGTGCTTTCAACAACAAAAAGCGCTTACAAATTCTAAACTCATCTGCTGAATAAAATACACCATTGCCTATTAGCTTTATCTACACCTTTCGAGAACCTCCTCTCGGAGATTTCATGCTCAATTGGACAAATGTGGTATTTGAACCACCATGAAAACTCTAGATCGTAATGAGTTTTAGGTATGAGTTTTCCATTTTTGTTTGTATTGTGGTGCTTTATCCTTGTTGTTTGTTATTTTATTCCTTGGGTCGGATTCCACAAGTTGTAATTATGCTCCCGGTTGGCTTTTGCCTCTGATAAAATCACTCTTTCACACCGAAAAAAAAAAAAAATTAAATCACCAGGGGGAAAATTATACATCAACTCATAAGTATAACTCTATGAGTCCGTGGTGGTTGAACCACGGCTACAAGGCCCAAAACCATGCATGTGCTCTACAAATTGAGCCAACACTCATGAATCCCAATAAGCAATCCTTTCTCGAAAAAAAAATTTGTGGACTTGAAAACAACCTGGATATCTGGGAACGACACCCTTTAGGCTAAGTCTTATGGGCTAGATTGAGTTGCTAGATTAGCGAAATGTGTTGCAATTTAAAAAAAAAAAAAAAAAAATGTATGAATTGTCCCCACTAATAAAAACTTTCTCGAGCAGCCACCAAACACGGCCATCACTTCCGCTAAATACTTACTTTGGTATCTTTAATTTTAGATCCTCACCCCATAATCTTTCATCTACGAGGTTACTCTTGATTTTGAATGAAATTACGATTTCTTTTTTGAATTCTTCGTTACTCTTTGGTTTTAGTAAATTTTTCTTTGATTGTTTTTATACATTTTAATATCTTTTGATTGATTTATTTTTTTGAAGTCTCAAATTTTGTTTTCTAAAATTTCTTAATCTATTATTGTGGATGGTTCTCATCTTTATTATGAATCACTAATCGTTTGATTTGTGGTGCTTTTTATCTTAAACGTGAGAATCCGGTGGTGGTTTGGGAAGCAGTGCAAGTTTTGTTCTCCAATTTAACAACTTGGTGTTTTGATCCTCCATTCAAGGATTACGGAAAATCTTAAAATCGTTGGTGATTATGTTAGTATCAAAGTAGTGGTACTTGTGATCACGTTGTTCTCACATATGATGATCAATACGGTGGTGTGTAATATAAACAATCCTTTCTCAACTCAAACCCCATCTCCATCACAAAGATACCCTTCTCTATCCTGGGAATTCCATCTTGGTCAGTACCTTGAAGATTATTTTGAAATTCTTCACAAAATTCGGCGCAATTATGGGAGTTTAAAAACTCAAATTTAAAATAACAATTTGCAAACCTACAAGTCTCCTAAAAATCCTCTTCGCGTATAAAATTGAGTAATGCATATAATCATAAATATGAAACTTCTTCCCTAGAAATAAAAACCCTAAACCTAGATTACCCTATTTATTCAGGACCTTCCCTAAGAACTCAACAACACGACAACTTTCTTCTTGTTCTAAAAGTGCTCAAGGCGTCTCAAATCAACCAACTCCAATGTTGCTATCCTGCAAAAGAATGAGAGAAGCAAGCTACGAGAGAAGCTTCAGTTCAAGAGGAAGTTTGATTTCAACTTAGGAAATCAAAGCGGCTGCAAACATTGGAACAAGCTGACTCATTGGGAATATTATAGATAAGGATAAAGTGGTTTGTGAATGTTCAAAAGGAAATAAGTATAATATGGAGACTTTACAAAAATTTGGTATTCATACTATGGGGATAAATACGTTTGTGTTCCAATTCAAGAATCTTGTGATCATGAAGACGTCCTCAAAAATGAACAGTGGATTATGAACAAAGCTTTGGTTATTTTCAAGATTATGATTTAAAAATTGATTTTCACTGAGTACAACTTCATCACCAAGTGTTCCCGTCTTGTTCGGGGCTTAAGCTTGAACATATTGATCTTTGGAATAATCAGCTATGTCTGGATATTGAATGAGTAGTTCCAAGTGAATCAAATGTGAATTACTCAGTCGGAAGAGCAATATTAAATGCAAAAATTGAAGTGGATATTAGGAAGCAAATGAAAAGGGAGTAGCGGCTATGCCAGGCTATAATGCAAAAAGTGTGGGTTAAATACCACTTTGAGAAGCAACAGGAATATCTGCTGAAATGCTACGTATTGGAGCATGATAATGCAAACTGTGGAAATTGTTTTTAACCTCACGGATCTTTAGAATGCCGGAAGATGAGTTTGAAAGCATTGCAAGTGCTAACGCTCACAAGGTGGATGAGTTCCTTAAAAATAATGGTGGGCATGTTGACACCGATGGGCGAAAGTGACTACAGGTCGGATGGGCTTGACCCAAGAAGAACAAAGAGCGTAGAGATGATGCTTAAGATAACATTATTCTTCTGACAACAATTATCAAAATCCCTCTTTTCTCCAAAACGATGAGCAGAACCAAGGAACCTAGATTATGGAAATGGCGAGCAATTCCTTTTGAGAACCAACCCAACAACACCACCGATGTAGATATGGGAATGATGGACTCGGATACGGGAGGATGGGAACATCTTGCACATGATTCCTGACTCCACACTCTTTGCGGCATAGGAGCACCACAAATTAGGTTTCTTCTTCTCTCTTAACTTCAATTTACGCACTCTTTTGTTAATGTAAATATTCCGTTTACTCTTATTTCATCTTGAAATAGCTCTATTTTACAAATTCTGGGTTTTTTTGTTACTCATTTGTGATTTATCTACTCCTCACATATCTACGTAGTAATAATCTTGTTTCTCATATAATTAGGTTTAAATTTCATCTAAATCAGCTTTGTGGAGTACTCATTACAAATAACTCTCCGGTCGGTTTGATTGATATAGTTTGGAAAATTAAGGCTACGAAATCCTAGTGTAGACTTGGGTTTTGTGGCTTGTAATAAATTATTTTTCTCAAGCGATTCTATTTGTTTTACGCTCAATTTAGGTACTTCTTCTAAAGACGATTACTCGGTGTGTTTTCCTATTAGAGTTAGGAAAATTAGAACTTTCAATTCCCCTAGTGTAGACTTTGGGTTTGAAGGCCATAAACTCATCTCTTGTTACATTGAGCTCAATATTTTTAGTTGTTCAAGTATTGACAATTTTATACTAGAATTGATAAAATGAAGGTATTAGCGTGGAACGTCCAAGGGTATGGTAACAAACATACTAGATATCAACTTAGAGACCTCATTAAATCAATGATTCGGACATAGTTTTCTTTGAAACTAAGAACATTGAGAAGAAAATGATTAGGTATACAAGGTGTTTGAATTTCTCAGAAATATTACTTTGTTTTGGATTTTTCTGGTGGTTTATTTATGATGTGGAAAGAAGGTTTTGAGTTTGAAGTAGTTGAAATGAATAGGAGATTTATTGTTTGTGTTACATGTTTTGATGCTAGGAATGAGTCTCTTCTGGTTTTGCATGTATGGAGCATTAGATGATCGGGAGATAGCTAATCAGTGGGACTTCTTGCATAATATGGAAAATAAATATAATTTACCCTTAGTAATTATTGGAGACTTTGAATTTTGTGACCAAATAATGTGAAAAACAATGGGGAAAACCTGTCTCCAATCCCAACTTGACCTTGTTAAAGGCCACCTTGATTCACTTGATATTCTTGATGTGAATTACATGGGCGGTCCTTTTTACTTGGGTAATAGAAGGTCGGGAGATAATCTTATTTTAGAGACTTGATAGAATTCTTGTTAGTCTCTGGTTTGATTTGTTCCTAATGCTATAGTTTATCATCAGTTATAGTCTGGAAGTAACCATCTTCCCATTTTTGTTGATTAGTTCTAAGAAAATTATACCAGGAAACCTTATAGGTTTAACGAGATGTTGGTTCCTTGATCGGAAATGTAAATCCTTAATCCAAAATAAGCGGAATCTTGGTAGTAATGGCTCTCATGCTTTTAGTTTAACTAGGTCTTTAAAATTGTTAAGCATGTGTTAAGTGAATGGAATAGGAACACCTTTGGTAATATTCGAGACTCAACTGCAACTTATAATACATGATAAGCTAGCACAAATGATCCCGAATGGAAGTAGTGTTGATAATTCGGTTGAAATTCATAATCTTGAAACTCAATAAATATTGGTATGATGTTCAACAAGATTTCTATAGAGAGGCCAAAGATGACCTTCCTTTCAGATAGAAGCACTAAATACTTCCATGATAAAATGAATTATAGGAAAATGAGAACTTCAGATAGATATTATCGGTAAAATATAAGAGTTTGGTTATTTGATAGAAGCTAGTTTAACAAATGAGCTAAAAGATCATTTCTCTAAAAATCGATGGGGCGACTAATCTGATAATGTGATGAATTTTTAATGAATCTTGACCCATGTATAACTGATGAAGAAAATGATCGGCTATTTCTATCCATATTGATGAGGAGATCAAGAATGTATTGTTTCAAATGCAGCCACCGGACTTCTCAGGGACACGATGGAGTACCCTCACGGTTTCTACCAACAGATGTGACATGTTGTTGGAGAAAGTATCATTAGTATAGTAAGAGATTTTTCCATTCTAGGCACTTCTTTGAAACAAATGAGGCATAGCTTCATTAGTCTTTATCCCAAAACTAATACACTAAACACAGCGTCAAACTACGAGGCCAATAAGTCTTAGAAATGTGACTTATAAAATAATCTCAAAACTTTTAGCCCAGAATGAAAATAGTTATGGATAAACTCATAAGCCCTTTCCAAGCGGCTTTCTCTCTTCTAGGTTAATAAGCGATAACATAGTAATGGACCATGAAATTGTGGATACCATGAAGAAATGCAAAGATCGGAAAAAAGGCCTTATGAGTCAAACTTGACATGTTGAAGGCCTTTGATAGGATTGATGGAAATTCTAATTTTCAATCTTAGGCGTTTAGGTTTTCATGAACATTGGTGTGATATGATTTTGAATGTGTTTTAAGCGTGTCTACTTCTATACTTCTTAATGTAAGTCTGGAGAGGTTTTCTACAATGGGTCTTAGACAAGGAGACCCCTTGTCCCCGTATATGTTTATCATATGCATGGAATCTTTTTCGTCTTCTTGTTCATCTTGAAAGTAATGGTAGTATCCAAGGAATCAAAGTTACTAAAAATAGTACATCCATTAGTCATTTGTTTTTTACGAGATGACTGCAATATTCACTAGAGTTTGCTATTAATGGAATAAAACAATTGGAAGCGGTGATAAAGGTCGGTAAGTTTTCTAGACAATCCATCAATTTTGAAAAATTAATTTTAGCCTTCAGCCCTGAAATTGGTCCACATACTAAAGACCAAATTGCCAGTATTCTAAATATTAGGAAGATGTCTTTACAGGAAAAATATTTAGGCTGTTAATCCAGAAAAATAAAGAAGAAACTTTTAGACATCTTATAGATAGATTTGACGGTAGGCTAGCCATATGGCAAAGGAAAGCACATAAACCAACGAGGTAGAAACGATTGCTTACCCAATCGACTTTAGGCTCTCTAGCTTCACATCACTTAGATGTTTTTCCCATGCCTAAAACCATAACCGATAAGATTGATAGAATACAAAGAATTTTTGCTAAATAAGAAAAAAAATGGTGGAAGTATCTGCAGTTGATTAAGTGGGATCTTTATTAGTCAATCTAAAGCTCTGGGAGGGCTGAACATAAAGATTGTTGAAGTCATGAATATTGCTTTACTTTGTAAGTTAGCTTGGAGAATGATTCTTGAAACCAACACTAAATTTGTCATCACTATGAAAAGTAAGTATTTCCCTAACCATAATCCACTTTATTATGCTAATGACAAAGCGGGGTTCTTGGATATGGAAGGGTGTTTGAAGGTCTAGACATTATTAGAGCAAATGATTGTTGGGAAGTTGGAGATGGTTGAAACATCTCCATACGGAAGGACGTTTGGATTCTAGGATGGAAGCGTCCACCACCATCTCAATATGCTTCATCTTACATTGAGACGGTAGACCAACTAATTGATCAAAACACAAAAACTTGGAAACTAGATATTTTACATTGTCTTTTTGATGAAAATCTTGTTAGGGATATCATGAGAATCGAGAATTCCAAAAAATGGTAAGGACCAATTGAGATGGACGCCATTTAAATTGTATTTTTCTGTCAAAGCGCTTATAGGGTTGTAGCTAGTGCAAACAATAGTCACGGTGTTGTAAAATTTCCTGGAAAAGATTTTGGGGTATGAAGCTACCACCAAAAATCTTACACTTCATGTGGAAGTGTATACGGGACCCAACACCCATCATAGAAAGACTAGGAAGACATGTTAATGATATATGTCCAAAATGTCCTATATGTGAAAGAGAAAATGGCCAACATCACTGTTAATTGAATGTACTTTTGCTACACAAATTTGGAATGTTGTGGATAATGTTATTTACGGGTATGCTCTTGGAATATCCAATATTACAAATTGGATAACAAAAAGTTTAGTTTCAAAAACATTGATGATGTATTTTGTTGTCTGAAGACAATTTTATAATCTCTGTGACCTTTACAATGTAGGGTATCTGGAAAATGAAATGTTCTTTTATTTTTGATAATGTACAAATGAATGTGGAGAATGTTGTAGGTCAAATCAACCAATGCGAGGTTGGAGTGGACTAGTAGTACTCAAAAACATGCCTTGAATAGACAAGCGAATTAGAGTATTATTAGAAATGCAATGCAATGGGAAAAACCACTTCTCTTTTTATAAAAGTCAATTTTGATGCATCATATTCTAAGGAAACAAATTTGATAGAGTAGGACTAATTATTGTGGATGATGCGGGTAATCCAAGGGTAGCGGGGTGCGTACCGAGGCTTAGCGAACATGCGGAAAAAGCGAAGCCATAGGTGCATTAGAAGGAATTAAATGGGGTGGGCACAATGATGAAGGTCCAACGCTCTTCTTCTTCCACCACACCTTTATATTGATCCTCATTGACTGCCAAATAGTGTTCGGCGCATACACCTACAATCTCCTGATGTGAACTCTGTCCAAATCTAGAGGATTTCCACGGGACTACAATCTCACCTCTTATGCCTCCTGGAATCTCTCATCCAAATAACAACTAACTCTTGTGTAGTTTTTTTCTAAGTCAAAAAACACAACTCTCGCTCTGGATAACTGTAGTGCATATTCATAATGGTCTCCCTCAGAATACACACTCTTTAGCCATGGTTGCCAAATACATAATGTACTAGTTCGAGTGTCAATTTGTGCTCTTGCATTGGGTATTGAGTGTTTCTTCGTATCCTTTTGGCCTCCTTTTTGGCCTCCTTTTTCTTTGTATTTGTAGGTGAGTCTTCTTGAAGAGACTAATCTTTGGGAAAACATCTAGGTGTTCTCACTCCCGGTCTCGACAAAGCAAAGGGTTGCATGTTGCGGAAGTAATAATAGTACGATACTCAAGTACCATAACCATGCCGGATAAATCCTTCCCATTGGTGACCATTCATCAAGAAATTTATAGGTATTACCTAAGGAAGCTATACCCCCAATCATATTCCCCAACTCTATCCAAATTATCCAACAATATAACCCAACGTTTATCTACTCTTCCACCCCGAACCCTTAAGAATAAAATGACCAAAACACCAAAGAAAAAATGCTCTTGTCAATACCTCTGCACATTCAACATTGTTGATATTTTCTATACTTTTAATGTAGTTTCTCAAGATAGACAGGGATATTGTATTTTTATTACTGTTTCATTTATCAAATCCTTTGAAATCTTGAAAATACAAATAATCCAAACAAGCATATGTTAGCTCACCCAATCGCCATAACTACTTGACATTTTAGGGTCACCAATAGGAATTCCCGTTAACATATACCAATCTAGAGGAAGGATGCCAAGCTCAAACTCTTTAAAATGAAAGCTCTTGGTCTTTTCCACCATCTCTCGAATATGGCTTCAACTAAACCTCATCCGCATTGGCAAAATTAAACTCAAAATGAGAAAAAAAAAAACCTGATTATCCACGATTCGTCGTGCTATCGGATTATCTTTCACTATAATTTTGGTATAACGTTTCAACCTCATTAAGAATTGCCTCTACAAGTTTATAGTCAGGCTATCGGTCAAATTATTACATACATGCCTATCTTTACCCTTTGTGATACTATATCCAAAGCATCATATCCATATTCATACTACAATCAATAACAAAAGAAAAAAAAATCAATCACATTTTATTATTTTCATCATAATCATTTGTAAATTTGATACAAATTTACCTACAAACGAATCATACAAATTATCATTCATCAACATCAAAAATAATCAAAATTTCTTTATTTTTTTATCACAAATAATCAAATTAATCCCCAAAAACAAATTTCATCACAAAAATTCAAATTAAATCATGCAATGCTAAACATATCATCTAAATCATCTAAATAACAAATACCAATCATCTAAACATATCAATTTCATCAAAAAAATCATGATAATCGAAAATAAAAATAAAATAAACCTAAAATTTCAAAATCTTACCCAAATCGATATAGTGTAGGATTCGCTCCCAAAACAATCTCAAATGATTCAATCGTTTGATGTTCTAACCAACGGTGCAATTTGAGAAAAAATCTCTGGAACTCTTTTGCAACTACATGCATTTTCAGAAGCTTTGGGTGAGGATGGAAGAAAATGGGGAAAGAAGGAAGAAGATCAAGCTTGTTAGTTTTACATCAATTTATCGGCGATGAGCGTTGGTTGTGACGATGAATGATTGGTAACTTTGACCAAGTTATTTGGTCAAGCGTTGATTAGTCGTGGCCAGCGATATGATGAATGGTTCGGCGCTTTGAAAATTCTTTTTGTTGGCTGACTAGCATGCTAGATTAGCACTCCCATAAAACTTAGGTGGTTCTGCTGGTTGACGTGGATTGCTAATCTAGATGCTAGATAACACACCATAAGACTTAGCCTTAGTAATGAGAGATGTAACACCTGTATTTGTACAGTCTGCTTCTTCTCTAGGTTCATCATTAAGGGTCCACTTTTCATTTTGCAGTGGTAGTGATTTTTAATTTTCGGCAGTGCTAGAGGGTAGAGACGGTAGCAGGGGGTGGCTTTACCCGGGCTGTAGGCCCCTAAATCCTGTAGGCTCATTTTTGCCATTGTAATTGTTAAGAAAAAAACAAGTAGCCCAGGTGACAATTTTTTGTGCACTTCATTAATTGCTAAAGAAAAAGCCAATTTCTAGAAGATCTAACGGCATAGTGATCTTTCGTATAAACCAGTATATATTATAGTTTACGTTTGATGCATTAGAGTAAAGTGAGGACCTGTTTCAGCAGAGATACATGATTGGGTGAGCCTTGAATTCATATGCAACCACGTGTTTTTGCCTTTTTGTTTTGGAGGTTAAATCACAACTTTTTCCTCTTGATCCTTGTATAAACAGGTGTGGTTAGGGCATATTGTCAGTCTTCATGATTGCTAAAGGAGGTTACCGAATTAGCAGGGGTACCGTTTGAGTGATCCGAGAGTCAGGATCGGATGTGATTCTTTTGTCTCATATGAAAAAGTAACCCCTGCTAATTCGGTAGCCCCCTTTAGCGATCGTGTCAGTTTTAAGCCTAGTTTGGTATTGTTGTGAGTTTTAAAAAAGTGCTTTTCTGTTGTGCTGTGCTGTGCTTTAAAAATAAAGTAGTCAGACGTTTGGTAAACTATAATATGTAAAGTGTTGTGGAACCAACAAATTGTAAATTTTGTTTGGTAAATTATCATCTTGGAGTGCTTATGATGTGGCTAATGACGAAAATAGACATGGTTTAAAAATTCTTTTTAAATTACATCTATTAATAATAAAATATTTTTTTTATTTTGAATATTATTTAAATAAACATAAAAAATAATAATAATTCTTATTCATATTTTAATTATTTTTATTTTTAATGTACTTTAAATACTACTCCCCTCTTGTTTCAAAAAGCATCAGTCCTCTATTCCATTTTTGTCATTTCAAAATTATGTCAGCTTGTTTATAGTCATATTTTTCCAATGAACTCTCTAATATACCCTTAAGTTCTTATATTTATAAAATCTTTTAATGGGACCCAATCTAAAATTTTTAATGAAATTTGTGTAATTAAGGAAACAAATATATCCTTGATCCTTTTTGTATTTCCTATTTACAATCCCATAACAGGTTTTGGTAGTTTTTATTACTAACAGTTTTATTGAAATAAATTAGGCAAGTAATTAAGGGTAGGCATGTAAACTACTATGGTCTCCTTAATATCTTGCCAAAGTCAAAGCCCAATTGTCTTTCTGAAACGGAGGGAGTATTATTATTATTGTTGTTGTAATTATTATTTTATAACAAAAATTAATAAAATTTGATTAGTGAAATAATTATACATAAATAAATATTTAAGGGTAGATTTTGTCTTTTTAATATAATAACAAGTTTAAAATAGAGAATCAATTAATTAAAATTGAGTGGGTCCACACTTAAGTATCGCTTTTAAAAGCTACTCCTGGGTAGCTTTTAAAAGTTGGCCTAAGGTTGGGTTTGGTAATGCTTTTATTTTTCCAAAAACACTTTCAAAACCTATATATGTTAATAATTTTTGAAATTGGTGTTTGGTAAAAAAATCAAAGTGCTTTTACCCAAAGCACTTCCCAAATTCCTCAATTTTTAAAAGGTGGGAGGAGGAGCTTTTAAAAGCTACAAAAGCATAAGCTTTTGGTCCGACCAAAATTTAATGTTTGATTTATCCTTTTGTCCTATTTTATTTTGTAAATGACAAAATTACCCTTAAATATATATACAATCAATTTTTATTTCTTATATTTTATTTTTTAAATATTTATATATTTTATTTTCAAACTATTTTATGATACGTAATAAGTAAATATGAAATTGATTATAAGCGTACATAGTTTTTAGTTGGTGGCCGGCGACAAAGTGAGCACCAACTCCTTTTTGAATAGAAACACCCAATCTATGAAAAATAAAACTACCTAGATCACTACCCGGCGTCATGGCTAACTAAACAATTCTTTCGGGACGCTTGAAAAAACAAATAAAATCTTCACTAAGTTCCCCTAAGGTAGTAAAAGCTAACACACCCAAACCATAACCATGCGAAGTACATTCATTCAAATATTTAGAACGTTTGCACGAAATTGCTTTAGAATAGCGACAGGGGCGAAAGAAAGAACACCACTTCGATAAAAAGGTGAAACTCCCGTAACATTCATACACACATCTTGGCCGTTTTCCCAATTGAGAACAAGGATATCTGCAATGGACGTAAATCCTTGTTACTATCTGATATAAGACCCAAAGAAACCTCCTTGCGAGTAGGGACACCCGACCTTGAAACAAATATGTGCGATTACATCACGTACTAAGTCATAGCGAAACTTTAGTCCAACATCATTAGCACAATGAAGCGCGTGATCACCAAAGATATCCATGGGCTTATTGCAACAAGAGCACAACCCATCCTCAACGAATAGAGGATACCAAGACGATAGCTAACCACGGCTCTAAACCCATGGGGACCCGAGGCAGTCTAAACCACGGATTGGAACAGCGGAAGGTAGTCTTGAGCATGTTTGATCCGATTGCATTTCCAAAGAATAGAGTCTCTTGTAGATAAAGTAAATTGGTCGGGGATTTGCTTCTTAACCGCATCCCGAAATAAGTGACTGCTGGGGAATGCATATAAGAGAGAGGGCGGTGTCATTGACGCAATAAGTAGAAGGCAAACCACATACCCAGATAAACTTGGCGAAGAGCTCTCACGGAAGGCAACCCCATTATCGGGTGAGAATGAGCTACCAAGTATCACCTTTCGCACCGACGTGCGGTCGACTCGAGAGGCAAGATAACAATAAGTGCGCGTATCGACCATGGTGTAAATGCCAAGACCACCATCTTTGATGGGAAGAGTAGCCAATCTCGTTGTAAAGGTCCAAAACCAGCTCCATCTCCACGTGACTAAAAGCCTCAAATATTGGAACAAGTGATCATCAAAGAGGTCGAGGCTTTTGCGAGAGCTTCCTGGAGTTAGTAAATGCGCATAGCGAAATAGAGTCTGAAACACCGACACAATTTCGAATAACAACATCTCACTCACGGGGATCCTCGAGCTTTTGATAGCGGAAGGCATTAGTTGGATAGTCTTGTTCACCCCGTTAAGTGCCATGTCACTCATGAAATCCAAATCCAAACTCACAGGACCACCCAGCTTAACTCCTTGCTAGGCCTACCAATATCAGGGGGAAAAACACCTTCCTCCGTGCTGCGTGGATCAGGTGTAGGCCAAAAGACCTCAGTTTTCCTGATATTAAGATGAAGGCCCCTGCTCGGTCCTTCAGATTCAATAATACTCAAGGCCCTAGCAACCTCCAACGTATCACCCATAATAGTACCATCATCCAGTACTGTGCGCGCAAATCAAGCTTACAGTGAAGCAATGGACTTCACAAGAGGGTGAAGTGTCAAAGCAAACAAAGGGGACCAAGGGGTCACCTTCTTTGCCGAACACCGAGCGCTGAAGACAAGATGTATTGGTCATAGTAAAGTTTCAGGCGAGGCTGGCATAGCAAAATTCAACCCGGCCGAGAAATACGGACAATGAGGCCTAACCTCTCTAATAAGATGAGACCTATCCACCAAGTTGAATCATTCGAAAAATCAATGAGAAACATTGACATATTGTCCGGCGACCTCTGAACTCCAAAGAACTGATGACGGACATGGAGAATGATTTCTCCCCCAAACGGAACTCCAACACCAAATTGGAAATCCCCCAAATATGATTGCATGTCCTTGCCAACTGAAAGGCGGCCACCTTAGAGACCAAACGGCGCCAAGTAGTACCAAGCGCAATTGGCCTAAGACCACCTCCGGGCTTGAGTAAAGGTGTAAAGGGTGCACTAGCGATGAGTTCTCCTAAAATATTAGGACACTTACACGCTTACCAAAGGTTGACAACCCTAGTGTCGAAGCCGCAAACCGACCGCTATTCTTTAGCCGCTTTGCACCACTCATGGCATCTACTAAATCTTGAGCTCGTAAGCCATCACGACCACAAGAAGTACCCGAGGAAAACTCTTAATGCACCAACGACGGCCCTTGAGTCAGCGTAATTGGGTGCCCAATGCAACGTCATCGGAGTAGAGGGTGGAGGAGCTAGGTGTTTAGATTGTAACTCGGTCAAGGTACTCTCGTTGCGAAGAGCTAACCCATTTGAAGACAAAGATGCGAATGGCAGTCGCGAAGTGCCCATAACCAATCTTCTTGCGACAAGCACTTAAATTAGCCAATTCGGGCTTCTTTTGTTGTCTTTTTTAGATGAGTGATCTTTGGCATGGGTGTCGTAGAAGCTTAGTGATCGGCGTGAAGCATCCCATGGGTTCCTTCCCATTGAGTAAGGCCTGATTTGTAATATTAAATAAAAATAAAAATAAATATTAAATAATAAAATATTTGTTTAATAACACTGATTGATTTTGTAATATTAAATAATTACTTACTTTTAGTTTGATTTTTTGTTTAAAAATTATATATATTTGAAAAGTGGTTAAGTAAATTTAATATTATATATGTTTATATTTAATAGAAAAAATTAATTATTTGTGAACCCAATAAAATTGAAACAAAATTATTTTCGCATATATGTCTTTTTTGTCATTTGTTACAACAACAATGGTTGAATATGATATTTTACAAACACACTTTGATTGCTTTTGTTAATCAACTTTAAGCGTAATTAATATTTTACCAAACGTCTAACCGCTTTTTTTCTCACGGCACGACACGGACGCATGGTAGGCTTTGTTAATGTGTTTGAATTTAATGCCTACAAATTATACCGCAAGTGCACGGCGCCTGTTGGAGGCGTGGCAAATGCAGGTCGAACCATGAGACTTGTGGTGCTATGTATTGATCTATGGCTTGGCTTCACTAAGTTTCAGATGATATTAGTGACAAACATGGGATTTTGTTGCCGATACTGGTGATTGAAGGATATAACAATGAAGTATAAAATTGAAATACTAACAGTGAGAATAAATGGGTGCTAAGGTTATCAATTCCACCTCTAAATTCCTATTATGTGTTTAACTAAGTTGAGCTTCTTGTTCTATGGCGAGTTAAGGATAAGATGTCAATTTTATCTCTTAGCTAAGGAGTTTCTCCATGTAATGCTTCAAATAGCAGAGGGTACTAACCCGAAGCACTAGTTGTCTAATTAAGTACAACTAGTCAAGGGAATTAGCATTTGGGTCTAAGGTTTAGGTCAGGTACTCTCAATGCAAATGTAACCTAACTTCTGATGGATACAAGGCATCCATTGTGAGAGAAAACACTTGGGTACTCTAATTGAAGACATAATTATAGTTTAAGCATTCAAGAAGCAGTTCAACGAGTTTAAAACATAATATGGAATTAGGGTTTCAATGAAACCCTAGCTAACTAAATTAGAACATCAAAATAACAATTAAACTACAATTAATCCTAATTGGTGCTCTCGCTAGCCCAGCCTCCGATTCTAACAGCCATAGTTCCATTCTATTTATACATGCAATGACTAAAAACCTTAAATTCTTTCAAAAAAAGAAAATTAAACACAAACCCATGCTTCAATCACCTCTGAATCATTGGTCGCCTCTGCTTGTGCGGCTCTGAGAACTCCATACTATGATTTCCTTTCCCATCAAACCCTAACCCTAACCTAACTCTTTATATCTCTCTCACGTAGCTTCTAGAGAAGAAGCTATGAGTGAGATAAAAGCATTAGGAGGTGATGGTGGAGGTGGTTGTGCGATTGGTAGGCTGGGAAGGCTATTGTGGTAGGAGATGGTGGTGGTGAGGTTCGGGTATGGTCGGGAAGAGGGAATGGGTTTTGCGGAGGTATGGTGGAGAAGAAAGAGAAATGGAGAAGAGAATGGGTGTTGCTCGAGGGGTATAGGGATATGTAGTTTCTTTGTGAAGGATGGATGGAAATGTTGTAGTGCGTTGGAGGATGATGGAAATCTTTGTAGCGGTTGATTTGGTTTAGCAAGGAGAAGATCCTCGAACGGCTCGGGAGAACGGGCTCGGAATCCCATCGGGTCATGGCTAGCTCAAGCCCATGTCTTGTAAGTTGGGTTGCAAGCGATGCGCGCGCGTGGGCTTTGGCTTTGCTCCATAGATGCTTGTCTCCAACTTTACTGCTCTTTTGGCTCCTCGGATTCTCCGAACTTTATTTCTTACCTAAAAACACAAAATTAATTAATACAAATATTTATTCTTGAAAACAAAGAAAACACGGAATGCAGGATAATATCCGATTTTTGAGCACAAAAGATGAGTTAAATGCCAATAAAAGGTGTATAAATATGCAATATTTGGCACTCATCAAATACCCCCAAACACAGAATTTTACTTGTCCTCAAGTGAAACGAAATAAAGAAATCCTAACTATACCCCCCGTCATAGTCTCTCGAATGCATTTAGCGTATGCACTAAGCCTTTAAACCCCTAAATTGTCCCTAGTGGACTAGTTGTAGTCTCGTGAGGGTTTGCAGTGTACCCACAAAACCTTCTCCAACTTCGGAGTGTAAAAGAGTCTCAAGCCTCCCAAGAAGCTATGAGGACATAGAGTTTCTGCATGCTAGTAACATGAAGTTAGAACTACCAAAGAACGCATTCTCATCCTTAAGAGTTGAGCGAGAAGTAACCATACCATATGAAAGAATTCGGGTTCGATTGTGATCATAAGCCTCGACTTCTGCCTCACCATTAGGGTTTTATGATAATTGCACTCAAAAAGATCGCTTTTTAGTCTCTCATGTGTGCGGCGGGAATAAAGAGAGAAATCTGCACACGTTGAAGGTAAGAAGGATAACCTTCCGAAATAATTTACGGAGACTCCACAAAGTTGTGGACAAAAAGAATCTTTTTACGATGATCTCTAAGAAAGGAAATCAACCATTAGCAAGGATGGGAGTACTCACTTACCTTCTCCCCCGATCGGCAATTAATATCACTCTCTCATAAGACCATAGAAACGTCTTCAATCTTCGGTCTTCAACTGTAGATGTGAACTTCTGAACTTTACAAAAACTTGACAATTTTTTTTTTTTTTTTTTTTTTTTTGGTATTAACATAAATAATAAAACAATAAAACTCAATTTTTCACAAACTTCATTAATTCTCATCCTATTTTCTTTTCTTTTCTTTGTTGCTTGTAAACCTTGGACTATATCAACTTTTCTTCCAATATTACGATGACGCTCCGTTTGTTTGATGATGATGTGTTTCTATGGGTATGTTGATTGAGAGACAGTGATGCTAGCGCAAATCGATATTTAGAAGGAGTTTTCTTCTTTTAAACGTCACCCTCATGATTGACAAAAACTAGCACTCAAGAGATCAAAAGTAGTCTTGAAATTGGTGCGAAGTTGGGTAGCTCACCATTCCTACCGGAATTGACGTACGGTGACACACACTCTAACGGCTTTTCTAGAAAGTTGCAAAAAATTGAAGGTTGGTGCCTCACTTGATGTAAAATGGGTAGTCTCCACTATGGGTGATCACAATTCTACTACCTAATATCTAAACAAGACACCTAATTCGCCCTCGGTATGGTTAAATCCAACTTTAACGCTCTAATCAACTAAGAAACCCGATTGCGTTCTCCAAGTACTTCCAAGTTCTATTATTTCGGTCGGACTCTCTATGTAAACATAGCTAGAAGCATGCTAGTGACTCTAAAATCTCTAAAATTGGAGTTTTATTTACAAAAAATTTTTTTTTTTTTTTTTTTTTCAAAGTAAAAGATTAAAAAGACTAAAAAAGGCTAAAATATGCAAATGCAAATGCACCCCCAAACCTAAATCAAACATTGTCCTCAATGTGTCAACATATAATCTAAATTTAAACAAGTCACATACCATGAGAACTATGCTGATAAGAGAAAAGGGAAGAGATTCACGGATATCGGTGGGAGCAAGGTTGGAGCTTCATTAGTCAAGGCTAGAATCCAACATTCTCGGTGGAGATCATATCGGATTAGCACAATATATGCACAAGAAGACTCAACCGATTCAGAAAGAAAATATTAACAAGTCCCTCTTGGATTATATACAAGAATAATTCACCATATACTAACAATCTAAAGAGTTGAGGATCAACCCAAAAGATGATATGTACAAACATCAACACCTTACACAAATATAAGATGAGAGTGCAAGTAAGGCAAGATATGAGAATGACTTTCCCCCAAACCTAAACTTGTCAACATGTGTGTTTGAGAGCACAAAATCTTGCAATTTTAAAGGTACATCATGCACTGAAGGTCTAACTCAAAGTGAGTTTTGCTAAGAACGAGGCAGACATACACATTTCAAACGTGGTTCCCTAAAGGTGTTATACTTTGATGCAAAATAGTCCAAGAGGACTTGGGAAGCACAAAGCTCTAGGCCTAAATTAGGCATTTCGAAAAGTTGGTTTTGCAATTTTGTTACAAACTACCCTAGGTTTGGTGGAGGAGTTTCAATCGTATGCCTTAGGAGAGAGATTAGGTACATCTAAGTTGTTTTCATGTATAAGATCATTTGCACCATCATGCACTTTCCTAAGGTCAGAAGAAGGTAAATCATGCTCACCAAAGAACAATTACATCACTTTCCATGTCATACTCATCGGAGGAGGCAACATATTGTGACATGGCCGAGGAGGAATCGAACACAAAAATAATATCATGGTCCATAAGAATATTAGTGTCCTGAGAAGATTCATCCTTTCCTAAGTCACAAACAAGTTGTGCCGCATGCTCACATTCACTGAAAAATTTCACAAACCCAAGCTCAGAATTAACATCACATATATGAATGTTAGAGTAAGTATCATTCATAGGGTTCACAGAAGAGACGCCTAACGTCTCTGAACCCAAAGATTCCATCATATTATCTGCATACACATGCTCTTCTAACATATCATATTCCTCATCATCATCATCATCATCATCATCATAACAAAAATGTGTTTCCCTATTCAAAATTGTAGCATTTCTAGTGTACTCATTTTCCTCTAGATTAGGTTCATATTCAGTGTTAATTACATGAGTAGGAAGAGAAACACTATTTTCAAGATTTTCTTTATTAGGGACAATAATCATCCTATCATAAACTTCCCTCCATTCTTCTTTCTCTAAATGAATTAGGTTCATCTTTAAGAACATGTGAAGTTGTTCAAGGAAGGAGAGTCTTGATAGTGGGTATCCTTGTTTCATATGAATGATCATTATATGGTAGTGCACATGGCTCATTACACAAGGAAAACTCATACATGTTGCTAGATGGATGATCATGCATTGCATTCAATTCAAATATATCATTGTTTTGCTCCATGAGGTTTTCCATTGAGTGCATACATGGAGGTGGGGAAGTATAACATTGTTCAACTTCCATCATTGTGATGGATGATGCATGTGTGCATGGTTATCATGGCTTTCCCTAGACTGCCTAAACTCATGTAAAATGTTGATTCTCGGGAGGGGTGGTCTAAGTTACCACATAAGGTACAAGCATACATTTCATAGTTCCTAGGGGATTAGATTTGACAGATTGCTCATGTAATTGCCTTTTTAAAGCGAATACTTGAGCTTCTAATTGATCTAAAAGTGATGAATAGTATGAGAAAGTTGTTCATTTTCAACCCGGTGGATGATACATGTGCTCATAATGATTAGGGTATGTGAAGTCGGGGCCTTAGAAGGCTCATAATATTCCTAAAATCACTATGGTATGTGGGGGTTCATATTGTGAAGCATGCCCATAAGCAAGCTCTCTAATGGATTTGTTTTGTATCCCAGGATTCCGGACCAAAATCTGACATGATTTAGCAACTCAAATTGAACTCAAAATCTAGTTTGGTTTATGTGGGCTTCTTTGGTTTATTGGGATTTGGTTTGTGTGGGCTTCCGTTTTGGTTTTGATGGGATTCATTTTGGTTTTTGTGGGCTTCTTTGGTTTAAGTGGAATTTGGTTTATTGGGCTTTGGTTTGGTTTATGTGGGAATGCGAGGTTGTGTGGGCTTGACCGAGGTTATGAAAACGCACAACCAGTTATGAAAATGCACAGCCCGGAGTTATGCAAGCCCGGTGCACGTGGGCTGGTTTGGTTTGTTGGGAATGTACGTGATGGAGCGTGGGCTCGAGATGTTTGCACGCCCAGGTATGAAGGTCAAGATATGTGGGCTGAAGTTATTGCACGGCCAGATTCGAGGTGAGTCTAGTGGATATGTATAAATGCAATGGTTACAGGCTAGTGTATATCTTTGAGGTTGGCAAGGTTAAGCAAAAGCGCACATCACGGCTCGCAGTTGCATTGCCCCAGGTTGTGAAAGCAGTAGACATCTTATGCGGGGCAAGTTTAGCGAGTTTATACTGTGCTATGCAAATGAACAAAACCCAGGCCTTTACAACATACCACCGAGTGTCAACAAGGTCGGTTGACCTCAAGATTCATGTTTGACACAAAAATTACTGGTTTGCATTAGTGAGTACTTTTGGCGGCAATCTCGGCGAGATGATGGCTCATACAATATCTTCAACCGGATCAAGTGTGCACCGGGTAGAGGATGTGTGACATCAACTCACTCGATTGACCTCACAATCTCGGTTGATATGGGTCGACAACAAGTTGGCTCAGCGCTTGTGGGGTTGGAGCTCGGGGGTTTGCTCGGTGGGTTATGCTCTTTGGTTTGTAGCTGGCCCGACTATCCAAGTTCAACCTCACAAACTACGGGGCTTGAGGTCAAGACAGGGAAAATGCAACCAGCTCGGCCAATGGTTCAATGCACATATTACGGTGTGAGTAACTCCTAGCAAGGTTTTATCATGCGATCAAGGCTCAAAGCATTCACACAGTTGACATACAAGTTTGGCTTAACATACAGAACACACAACGAGGGAGATAGCTTCAACAAGATCAACAAATTTCATTTATGCACCATAAATAGCCACTCAAGTCATCGACAAGTTGCATAAGTTCGTAGCCTCACAACACGGTTAGGCACGAAGCGGATGAGGTGAACAGTTCGGTTGGTATCACTAGGGCTCTTTGCTAACTTGGCTCCCAAGCCGCAGGTCACACTCAACCGGTATCACTAGGGCTGCGGTGACTTGGCTAGCCAATTCTGGCTCAACTCTCACGGCTTCGGGGCTAACGGCTAACAAGCTTAGCTAGAATGCAACTTAAGCTTAGCGGCCTACGGGATACTGCGGCTAAGGACGGGCAGATGGCTCACTAGGCACGAGCAATGCACTAGGCACAAGGCGGATGACTCACTAGGCACACAAGCACAGATTCACAGGTCTAGCAGGCAAGCATACATATCATTCATTCATTCATTCATTCAAGGTCTAGCATGCTTATCTCAACAAGTTAACATTCAATGAGTGAAAATGCTTATCTTGGTTAACAGTGAAGGATGCTAAGTGCCGCGAGCCACTTAGCTCACGAGTTCTATGGTGTCAACTTACTCGCCGACTTCCACCGAAGTTTGATGCTAACTGTTTGTTTCGACCGCTGTTAACGATTGCGCTTCCTTGCCTTAGCTTTCACAACATCTTTGCAGGCACCTGTGAGCTCACAAGGAGAGTTTAGTTGTGCAGGTTATAATGATCAATGGTTTAAACAAGCTTCAGAGCACAGCTGAGCTGAAGCTTCAGAGCACAGCAAAGAAATACCAAAATGCAGGGCTATTGTGCAAAGTCGTACGTAGCTGCTAGATTAACGGCTAATGCAATAGGAATGCGGATGTGCAGCTTAGATGGGCTAAAATGTAATGATAATAGTGTAATGCAAGATGCAAGAAAGAAAAAGAGAAAGCGAAAAAAGAAAAACTAACAACTATACTACACTAACCGAGCTAAAAATACAATGCAAGGTGAGTATATACAGGGATAGTTGAAAACTCAGTGAAACAAGCCAAAAATCAACAGGGCACACGCCAAGTCCCCGGCAGCGGCGCCAAAAACTTGGTAGGCCTGTTAATGTGTTTAGATTTAATGCCTACAAATTATACCGCAAGTGCACGGCGCCTATTGGAGGCGTGGCAAGTACGGAGTCAGACCACGAGAGACTTGTGGTGCTATGTATTGATCTATGGCTTGGCTTCACTAAGTTTGAATGATATTGTGACAAACGGGGATTTTGTTGCCGATACGGCTGATTGAAGGATATAACAATGAAGTATAAAATTGAAATACTAACAGTGAGAATAAATGGGTGCTAAGGTTATCAATTCCACCTCTAAATTCCTATTATGTGTTTAACTAAGTTGAGCTTCTTGTTCCTATGGCAGTTAAAGAATAAGATGTCAATTTTATCTCTTAGCTAAGGAGTTTCTCCATATAATGCTTCAAATAAAACTTGAGGTACTAACCTGAGCACTAGTTGTCTAATTAAGTACAACTAGTCAAGGGAATTAGCATTTGGGTCTAAGGTTTAAGGCCGAGGTACTCTCAATGCGGTTTGTAACCTAACTACAATGGATACAAGGCATCCATTGTGGAGAGAAAAACACTTGGGTACTCTAATTGAAGACATAATTATAGTTTAAGCATTCAAGAACAGTTCAACAGAGTTTAAAACATAATATGGAATTAGGGTTTCACTGAAACCCTAGCTAACTCAATTAGAACATCAAAATAACAATTAAACTACAATTAATCCTAATTGGTGCTCTGGCTAGCCCAGGCCTCCAGTTCTAACAGCCATAGTTCCATTCTATTTATACATGCAATGACTAAAAACCCTAAATTCTTTCAAAAACAGAAATTAAACACAAACCCATGCTTCAATCGCCTCTGAATCATTGGTCGCCTCTGCTTGTGCGGCTCTGAGAACTCCATACTCTGATTTCCTTTCACTGTCAAACGACTCAAACCCTAACCCTAACCTAACTCTTTATATCTCTCACGTAGCTTCTAGAGAAAAAGCTATGAGTGAGATAAAAAGCATTAGGAGGTGATGGCGGAGGTGGTTTGTGCGGTTGGTAAGCCATGGAAGGCTACTGTATGGCGAGGAGATGGTGGTGGTGAGGGTTCGAGGCATGGTCGGGGAAGAGGGGAATGGGTTTTGCGGGGAGGTATGGTGGAGAAGAAAGAGAAATGGAGAAGAGAGAATGGGTGTTGCTCGAGGGGTATAGGGATAGGTAGTTTTGTCTGAGCGAGGTGTAGCGACGGATGATGGAAATGTTGTAGAGAATCCCCGAGCGTTGGATTTTGAGCGAGAGGCATCGAGAAATGAGAAGATCCGAACGGCTCGGGGAGAACGGTCTCGAATCAGGGTCATGGCTAGCTCAAGCCCATGTCTTGTAAGTTGGGTTGCAACTGATGCGCGCGTGGGCTTTGGCTTTCTGCTCCATAGATGCTTGTCTCCAACTTTCTCGCTCTTTTGGCTCCTCGATTCTCCCGAACTTTATTTCTTACCTAAAAACACAAAATTAATTAATACAAATATTTATTCTTGAAAACAAAGAAAACACAGAATCTGGGATAATATCTGATTTTTGAGCACAAAAGATGAGTTAAATGCCAATAAAAAGGTGTATAAATATGCAATATTTGGCACTCATCAACGCACAACAGAAAAGTGCTTTTGCAAAAGCCGCAACAATACCGAACTAGGCCTAAAAAATGTATGCTTTTGGAGAAAAGCGCTTTGAAAAAAGTTTACCAAACGTTATTTTCCTAAAAAGTTTGTTACAAGTTGGTTACAAAGTGCTTTGTAGAAAAAAGCAATCCCAAAGCGGGGCTTTAGACTGTGTGTAACCATATAAAGCCCGTACTTATATCAACATTTATCCTAGAATTACCAAATCCACAGAACTAGATTTAAATAGGCCCATGCCTCGATTGAATAAAAATTCCAACCCGAACCCAAACTCGGGGTTGGTGTATAGAAAAGGGTAGCACTTGGCAATGGAATTGCATTTCTAAAAAAAAACAATCTAGCTATAAGCGTATCGTTTTAACCATTCCATGAAGAGTAATATATTGTAGGATTAATTCATATCGCGCTTGTTGTTTGAAGTAGTTCACATTTGATACGATGCGTTGTGATTCAAGAAAAACATCATGTTGCGGCGCTTGCTCCCTTCGTGTATTTATCTTTTTTTTTTTTTTTTTTGCGTAAAAGGAAGATATATTGATATAGGGAAAGATTACAACTGGTTTAGGATGAATTGAGGATAAATGTCCAACCGAAGACCCGGTACATTGTATCTTCTACCGTATTTAGTCATTTCGGCCCAACCATTAAAATTCTATTAACGTACTCGGTTTAACAAAGCTTAAATCTCTAAGAATAAAAAGACAATCTTCTAAAATAGAATTGTTGGACCAGCTAATCTCAACCCACTTTTATTGAGAAAAGTAATGGCATTCTTTGCATCACTCCTTAAGCAAATTCTTTGATAACCTCCGGCTTTAGCCCATTATGACTTCAAGTAAGGGTATGCATTCTCGTTTCCTCTAGATTTAGGGATTGTCCCGCAACCGTTATGAATCCTTTGAACTCCCCCCGTTTGATTAAAGACAACAATCCCGACACCATAAGAATTAGTATTTTTATCATAAGAAGCATCGCAATAAACTAATAGACAGTCATGTGGAAGGTCTTCATTCGAGGGAGCCACATGAGTGTCAACAGCAGTAGGGCGATAATTCTGACTAGAAGAAGTAAGAAGTTCATTTGTGTCACTAATCAATCTAGAAGCCAATCCGACAAAGCAATGAGTATTAAGGGGTTTTTGTTGGAAGGTATGGAAACATTTGTCTCTCCAAATGCACGTCAGAGAGTTAAAACCGAGCCGCCATGAGTATTATCGACAAAGATGTTTACTAATCCAATCATAGATGTTAATAGTAGTAGCGGAATCTTGAAGAACCAAATTTCCAAAGACAAAGAATTCCAAACACATATAGAATACGGACAATGCAAAATAAGGTGCTCAACGGTTTGAAGGGAATCGGTGTCACACATGCTACAAATGTTGGTTTGATTAGGCTTGAACCGAGACACTCTATCCTTAGTTGCGAATACCTTCAATGCATTTCCATAAAAACAATTGGATTTTAGGTAATAGAGAAGCTTTCCAAAGATTTTTATATATCATATTAGATTGAGCATTAGGATCTATAGAGACAACTCACCGACCAAAATCTTATAAGTCGATTTAACAAAAAAGTTGTCATTCTTAGTGAATGGCCAAACTAACCTATCTCGACCAGACAAGGGAATTCTAATGTTCATAATTTTCGACTATTTTTCTTGAGTAAAGAAAGCTTGTACCAGTTCTGAATTCCAAGTGTTTAAATCTTTGTCAATCAAACTATCAACACACAGATTAGGATTAGGGTAAGAAATGCATAAGGGACTAGACATATTTTGTAACGAGCCTCAAGCTCGTCAACACTATTAGACCAGTCAAGAGACGAACTAAGCCGTTATTGACCGATTAATTAGAGACGAACGTTAATTAATAGAAATTAATCTAACAATGATTTAGATACGAAACTAGTGTCATTGAATAAGTCTCGTAAAGTTATGCGAAATGGACTACAGATACGCGTAAAACGGATACCGGACGGAGAAGATACGAGACCGGAAGATGGAATGCAAATCGGTCAAACTTCCGTTGACCGTCACCGTCTGACCGTTGACCGGACCTCCGATTAGTAACAGGGCGTCCCTTAGTAAGTTTGAGTGGTTAGTAGTAGTAACAACTTATTAATTAAGTTACATCTAATTAAGTTTAGGTTAGATTAATCCGCAAATTATATTAGTTAATTATCTAGATATTTTGTACGTACGTAGAGTTTATCTTCTCCTATAGTCTAGTTGGTGCTGTTGACCTTAGAGAAAAAGGTAGCAAGGAGGAGGTGGAAGAAGAGATAGGTAGAAGATGAAGATGATAGTTTTATTAGTGAAAGAAATATAGATGTGAGAGTAAGAATGGAAATCAGAGAGACTAGAAAAGAGAGGTTAGGAGTTGGTGAGTACAACAAGAGTTGGTGAACAATTTTATGAGAATTTAGTAAAGTTAATTAAGAGAGTTTTGAAGAAGTAATTCATGATGATAATGGTTGATGATGAGGACTTTCTTAACCAACAAAGGTAACCACTCTAATTGTTTATATTGAATTAATTACGGGTTGGGTAGTTGTTAATATGAAAATAGAGTAGAATCAGTCATTTGGTTAGCTATGAAATGCATGATTTTAGTGCATGTATTCTCTGTCCCTTTGGTTAGAGTCATGTTTAGATACTTTAGAATCAGAATTAGACATAGCTCTATTAGTATAAATTATAGTAGGTTATGTGTGCTTTCTTTTGATATAAAGTTTTCCCAATTTCGTTGAGTAACGAGTGAGATATCATTGAATCAAAAGTAGTCATCGCAGCTGATTCTGTGTGTGTTCAGTCACGAGTAGGCATAAGTAGGAGACTGTTTAGATAGGTTGGACTTATAATTAGAAAATATTCAGTACGCGGAAGTTGTAGAGGGTGACCTCGAGATTTTAAGAAGATTGAGTTTGTTGAAATTGGATTTATAGTGAACACTATAGAGATCTTAGAAATTGACCCCTTGCACTGTTTTATAGAATTCCACACTTGGAATATTTTCAGGAAATGGTGAAGAAGATGACCATCTGACTCGGTGTGAGTCAGACTAAACGGGTTGTGGAGCGGGTAAACGGATCCGGTCGTGGTTTGACCCGATGGTTGGCGAATGTTAGTGGGCTTGTATAACAGGCCGGACCGGGTCAGGCCCATGTGTTTGGGTTTAGGGCCAGAAATAGTGTTTTGTGTTTTTGGACGACTTATGGTCCGAATTAGTTTCCGGTTCCTTCTGCAAAGTTGTAGGGATTTTTGAGAGCTTTCAGATGACACCCAAATTGACCCCATTTGGATAAGTAGATAATTATTTATGCCAAAATTACATTTTACAAGGTTATAGAACCACTGATAGAATTAGAACCATTAGTTATTTGACTTAGATTATAATTAGAGAATTGTATGAGATTATGTTATGATCCTTGTGTGAGCCTTTTGTCTAATTCCTTAGAAATGCTGGTGTGTTTAACAGTTAGTCTATATTAACAACGATCAACTCAAAGGATGAACCAAAGGATCGTGAATCTCGAGGTAGAGCTTGGCTTGTCATCAAATCGGTGGGAACCTTGTAACCTTCTTGTAATCATTAAGCTTTCTTATATTCTCGAGCATGATGAGTCTTTACTATTCAAAGGAGCATGGTAGTGTATACTTTGATTTACTATTCATGTATCCTCGAGTGTAATGTATATGTTGTATTTGTATGTACGATGTTTGTTACGATGTGTTTTGTGTGTGTGATATGCATTGTGAGATTTCCCTGCGAAGAGTGACTGTGTTTCCCCACGGCTCCTAGCTAAGTTAAGTAAGGTGGTAGTTCATCCGTCGACAATATTATGTAGTAGGGCGGTAATTCATCCGATTTAATATTATTATATTTAATTTATTTAGTATGGCGATAATTCATCCGTTTAAATAGTATTAGTAGGGCGGTAATTCATCCGTTATAATATTACTACTTATTAATATAGTAGGGCGGTAATTCATCCGTATGCAATCTTATCTTAGTAGGGCGGTAATTCATCCGTTATGATATTATATATATACTATTCTATTTGAGAGAAATCACTCGTGTGCATATTATACTTGTTTGACTAACTTTCTGATCTTGATGGTAATATTCTGAATCATAGTTTGTATAGGCACTCTGTGTGGACGATGTTATTATTATTGATTAGGGTTACTTTCACGTCGTCTTCTCCAATGAGTTTGGCGAGGTTAGAGTGACACCTGCTTCATGTTGCATAAATTGCAGAATGTTTAGATTCTTCTTGTTTCTTTCAAATTATATTCTTTTAGAATTGTGAAGCATGTTAGTGATTACTTGAGAGTTACATGTTTCCTTGAGCACCCTTCGGGATGATGTGCTTACTCGTTCCCACTTGCCAAGAATCGAGGAAGAAATGAATGCGCATGAAGATATCTCGTTTTTGTAATCAAAGCTTTTAGCGATGTTAGAAATGTTGAGAATCTTTTATATATGTATATTATTTATTTATTTGTAAAACATCATACTAATATATTCATATCACTTGAGAGATTTGTCATTTGTATAATATCAGAGAGTTTGGGTTTTGTTATTAGCACACTATGTATTTATGACTCTTAAAAATCGGTAATCTAGTTTTGATGCTTCAATTTGGTTGTAATCCGTCCAGTTAAACAAGTTTAGTATTTGGGGCGTCACATATTTGGAACCCAATTATCAATGAAAGCATGAATATTTTCACCATTTCTAACTTCCCAAATAGCCACTACACCATATTCAGTGATTAGTAACTAAAATTAGTAACCAACGTGTAGCCGTTACTAATTCGAATCGAAATTTCAGTTACAAAAATTTAGTAACTGCCATGGTTCGGTTACGAATTAAGACAAGTTTAGTAACGGCCAAGCCCATGTTACTACTAGTAAATGACATTAGAATAGAATCGTGTTAAAAAGCGCGTGTGCCGGTAACACTTAAGTTTACGCGTGCTACGTACGTGTGTGAGAAAACTAACCCTAACTTATACTTATCGTCTTTTCTCTTTCATTTTCATTCATCTATTACTCTCGATCTTTCGGTATCTCCGTCTCTCGCTCTCAATCTCTCTTCCTCTTTTATCGATGAAGATTCATTAAAATCAACCACAAGAAGAAGAACTTTTATCTTTGTCCCGGTATCTCTACCTCGAGTTCAAAGGTAAATCATCATCATATTTTTTTTATCATTTATCCGATTTTCTATTCTTAATGGGTTCTTGTAGTATCCTTTCGTTTTGTTCAAAATCAATACTTCCATTTAGCGATTTTAGAGCTGATTGCTTAGGATTTGATCTTATTTCTCATCAATGTTGTTTGTTTGAAGCGACGAAAGAAAACCTAAAATCCGTAATTAATATTCCTCTTGAACATCAACATCAATAACGTGATGATCAAGATATGGGTGGTTGAGGTAACTCTTTTCTATTGTTTTTAATGATTCCACCCCAAAATTTTCAATTAGGGTTTCCAATTTTGTGCTTTTAGGTGGTTTTAGATTTCGTTTAAGTTTTTGTGCCTAATTTTTGTTATGAAAATGGGTTTTCTTATATTCTTATACCGATATTGATTTTAGGGTTTTCTCTTCCAGGATCATTGATAATAATCTCTATGGAACCTAAAACTTTGGCATACAAATCATTGATTTTATATAGTTGTATGATATTGTGGGTGATTTCTTTAATTTATGATGCTTTCTTGGCCATATGTTATGCATCTCTGAGCTGAATTAATCTCTTACTTGCAGATTAGCAGAGAAACTATCCTCGAGTCACTAAAGGACGGTGACATCCTTATTGGGTACTTTTTAAACTCCAAGTCATACTATTTTAATGCCATTATGCCAAAGCGAATGCTAATTGCAAATTTGTTTGTGGGTTTGTGCTGTTTTTATGCCTCATGGTCTTGGGCATTTGTTAGGCATCGACACACATGATCCTGGTGGTTACCCTAAGGCGATTTTCTTTGTTTTTTAATGAAGTCATTGTTTCATTGTTGCTCGCTTTTTTTGGTACAATCTCGAGATTTTACGTGATTGACAGAAATATAGAGGCCAAAGGAACCAGGATTGAAATCTTTGCGTACAACTAGAGATCTGCGAGGGAATGGTTAGTAACCTAGAAAACAGACATTCCTGACCAACTATTGCAATCTTCAAAAGTCTAAAACCTTATGTATATCTATGTAGGTAATTGCACTGACCTTCGCAATCTCGCAAGGAGTTAACATTGTCCTCTATAACTATCGTTGTCAAGTTCTCTGCTTTTTGTCTTTTTTTTTTTCTTTCTAAATGTGAGTTTTTATCAAATGGGTTTCTGGAATCACATATCAAAATTATGCATCTGATTTTTTGTTGTTGAAGGAGTAGATGAATAATAGGCAAAGCTATGTACTCATATTGGACTTACTATTGATACTTATGCAGAAGCATTCTTCTTTGGTCTAAACTATTTGCGAGCTTCACATTTAAATGATGACTTAATAATCTGAAATTTGCGTTTCAGGAAGTGTTGGTCACCTGCATAAGGTACTTTCGATCAAATCAAGTGCACTATAATGAGCCACAGGATCCGGGAGAAGGCTGCTGCTATTGAAAAGGTACAAACATGTGTGACTTATTTTTCTCCAATTCTTACTTTCCTCTTTTCTGTTTATTGCATTTGTTGAATTGTTTTGCACAAAGGTTTGCCATTGGATCGACTGCTCTTTTGTATCTCATGCACTTTTGGAGCCTTTAGTGAGTTGTCCAACTATTTCAAGTGTGGATGTTCTTATGGCAATCATGTAAGCACAATTGTGACATTTTAAAGTATTATTATTGCAGTTTATTTCAAGTAAAATAGCTTTGTGCATTTATTCCCTAACATCAACTGAATTTCCTTATACGTATTAGACAAATTGATAATTGTGATCCTATAATTTACGTTCTAGCTAACTTTATCAAGTGCCGATGTTCGTGATATAAGGAAGACCGCTTTATTTTCTCGCTACCCCGGACCAAATTTGGTATAAATTTAACTTAACTTAAATCGACCCGTCAAACTTGAGCATCTCGTTATACAACAATGAGTCGGTAGTCAATGTTAAAATGTATTCATACATGGAGCATTTCATCGTTCGCTTGATCAAATGTTGGTGTAAGTATGTTTCCAAAAAATAAAAAATCTGTCTAAGTTCCCGGGTAGTTTATTATTGTCTAATGCACTGGGATACTGTTTTCACTCGGGAGAATGTTTTTCCAAATTACTTTTTTCAGGCATAGATTCTTTGAAACCTTTGGCTGCGAAGATAAGGTTGAGCATGCAATGGGTTTCTCTGCGAATGCATATGAGTTCATCAAAAGCCTTTCACGGATATGAAACCAATATTGGACAAATGTATCTAAGTTTGTGTAGTCACATTCTTTTACTTTTGGTTTGTAAAATTCTTAATTGGTCGATTGATATATAATAGGTAACTGATTTGAAATCTCTTTTGTTGTATGTCACCAACATAAATCAAGCAAAGACGATCTCCATGGGTGTCCCCGCTTTTAAAGGTAATATATTCTTAACATACTTTTGATGATGTTTGATTCTCGGAGAGGTACTAAATTTGGGGCTTTTTTTTCATCATAAAAAGAGTTTAGTATCTAGGAATAAGGTTCACATCTTTATACCCTAGACATATTCAAATTGAGCGGTGACCCAAAACAGAGGTAAATCTCATACCCTAGACATATTCAAATGAAGCATGATAACGATGTTTGCTCATTCATAAATCTCAACTCAACCCAAACCTTAGTTTAATTGCCTTCATATGCCACCAAAAAGATGATCCTTAATTTAAAAAGATTATCTTATGAACTCGTAGGTAGCTTTACCTTTGAAAGGCCTAAATGAACAAAAATTCTCTCGTGTTATTTTGGATGAGAAACTTCTACTCTTGGTAGTATGTTTGAGCTCTTAGTACAATAGGCGTCGAATGGGCGAGGAAAAAGTAAAACCGAACTGTAAGAATAATAAATAATTTCATGTATGATTTTTTCCGAGAATATCTTACTTCAAGTGTAAGTTTTTATTATTGCTTGAATAGATGTCGAACAAAAACCTGTGCCTAACATCTTGAGAGAAAATCGGTTGACTGTCCTAGTTATGTGGATAAGAAGAAGAGAAATTGAACAATCCACTTATTGTTCATGATTATAAGTTTTTTTGAAGTTGACGATGGTCAAAGGTTATGCAACTACTCTCTTTTATCATCAAGAAATCAAGATTATGCAACTACTCTCTTTTATTTTGTAGAGCATATGTGTTATAATGAATGATGGGCTAGCCACTATACTTGTACACTGGTTGGACATGTAGATAGTGTCGTTCTTCTTGGCGACATCGACTTTAAAGCATTGACATGTTATAGTTTGTGGCCTCTTTTGCCCCCATCTATTAAAGCCTGATGACTTACTTTACTTTTGTTTACTTTAATAGGGTTCAAAGTTGGGCGCGTATCACCTTTGAATTATCGAAAGTACGATGCCTAGGTCTTCTTTGGAAGCACCAAAAGTCTTGATTGGTTTTCGTTGAGCTCCTTCCATACTCTGTTCTTTGACCATGCATGAAGATTTTAGGAAGCTGCAGCCTTAAGATGGTGAAAGAACTTCGCAGAAATTTATCACTTTTCCTCGTCTTATAGAAGGTGCTGCAAATCCGCACATTCGAAATAGCTTTCATGATTACACGTTCTCATACTATATGTTTGTTTGGTTATGATGCAGTTGTATCTTGAGATGAATCATGCATTTGTCTTTCAGCTTTCAGAGAAAAAAACACCTATACCATAGGAAGTGCATGAACGAATGGAATGTTGGCCCCTGCAAGTATGTTAATACTCATACTAATGGGAAACATTCAATTTGTACTATGATGAGTTTTGAACCTTATGAAATAGAGATATTAAGTTGTATCAGTACTCAGTCTTGTGTATTACTTGTTTCTTATCTTATGAAATCCAACATACTAAGTTCAAATGGTTTGTCTTGTTCAAATATTGTATGCGAGAGTTTTCGAAACTCTATTTCTGAATCCATTGTATTCTTGCTTGCGTGAGAAGGAGATTATCGGGATTGTCGAGGACAAGCGGATATTGAATTAGATAAAGAAACAAGTATAATTCAGTAATCTTATTTTGTACTGAAATCGATTTTAGATGAGAAAAAGAGTCATCTCGCCTATACTTAGTGATTATGAATCATCCGACGATTGAACTCACCATGAACCTAAGTATCATCGAACAAATCGATTAACATATATATTGATTCAAACAATGTTTGCTTCTTTTGAATGTAGAATGAATGAATGTTTGAATGTAGAATGAATGAATGTTTACTTTTTTTGAATGGAGAATGTATGTTTGAATTGGATTGAATGACAACAATTCCAGGGGATAGGGTACTTGCAGGGTAAAATGAAAGGGAGGGAACATTAATATTGACCAGGTCAATAAAGACTGATTTTTTTTTTGTTGTAACAAAAGGATTCGTAACGGCAAAGAAGTGTCACTAATTTTTACCAGGATAGTAGGAATCAGTCAACGTTGACCTGGTCAAACAATTAGTAACCCTGGTAAAAATTTAGTAACGGAAAATTCTTGGTTACTAAATTTTTACCAGAACACTGAAGTCGGTCAACGTAGACTTAGTCAATGTATTTGTAACCAAAAAAAAAAAAAATAGAAACGGTCAAACGTCGGTTACGAATTTTCATTTCGTGACGGTCTAGTGTAAAGAGCGAAGTCACGTCACAACCCTAAATTAAATACTGCCGACATGTTGGTTACGAATATTTGTTACACACCTCGTTGTAACGGTCTTTGTGCGTCACAACTCCATTTCGTGACTGAAATAGTGTGTAACAAAATGCAAAATATGGTGTAGTGAGCATGATGCTTAATTATACTAAGGCCATGCCAAATGCTTTTCCAAACCCACGAAGATTCCTTAATATCTGAGTGATGCAGATGGTGACAATTCTTAAAATATTTGCATTTCAAAATTCAAAGCACAGCTTCATCTTCCGAATGAATAAGAGACCAAGTCATTTTAGTCAAGGGCAACATTAGTGAACTTTAAATTCCTAAATCCTAATCCCCCTTTCATTTTATGAGTACACACTTTTTCCAATTTCCTAGGATAAAAACCACCATTTGAATTCTTTCCTCACCTCGTAAATCACGCGTGATTGCTCCATATTGTGGATGAGGGCATCCAGGAGGAAGGAATTCATATGGTAAATGGGAGAAGAATTCAAAACATTATTTACCATGACTGACCTGCGGATTAGTCGGGTTTTACCTTTCCACTTAGCCACTCCATTCGCAAAATGATCAATGAGAAAGGAGAAAGACTCATTCTTTGATCTTTTCGGAAAGAGTGGGATACTAAGTGTTTATCATTCGAATCAACTTTCTTAACATTGAGTGATCTTATGAGAGAGACACAATGATCTGGATGAACATTCTTGCTAAAGAAGCATCCAGATTTTTGAAAATTTATCACTTGGTCAAAGATAAGACTAAAATCCTTAATGAGAGACATTAAGTTGTTAGCCTCATCATGAGTAGCTTTAGTGAATAAGAGACAATCATCGTGCAAAGAGCAGATGGGAGATACTAGGAGATTCTTTATTGACTTTGAACCCATGAATGAGATGACATTTTTCAACATGCAATAAATATCTCGAGAAAGACTCCATACATAGAATGAACAAGTAGGGGGATAACAGTCCCCATCGGAGACCTCTACTAGGTTTGTATGCGTGCAAGGGGACCCATTAAGAAGAACGAGATACTTTTGGTACTAATACATTGATAAATAATGTTACACCAAGAGTCGGAAAAATCCAAAGCATTTGAGAACATCAATAAGGAAGGGCCATTCTACACGGTCAAGCGTTTTAGACATATCTAACTTAAGACCCGTAATACCATCTATCTTTTTTTTTCTCTTCCTTTTCATAGAATGAACTAGTTCTTGGTCAATAATCACATTATTCCTGGGATATTCCTATTCTAACATACACAGATTGGAATGGTGATATAATTTTACCCAAGAGTGGTTTCATCCCGTTAACAATGATTTTAGAGATTATTTTATAGCTAGTATTGCATAAAGAGATTGGCTTAAAGTCAACGGAGTCACAGGATTGTTGACTTTAGGGAATTAGAGGCAAATGTATGGTTCATTTCTTTAAAGCAAATGTTTAGAGTGGAAAAAACTTTGGACAAGTTTAAAAATATCGTTTTCCACTAATTCCATGTTACATTTATAGAAGCCCTATGGAAATCCATCAGGCCCCGGGGCAGACCATGAAGCCATTTGTTTAATCGTGTCTCTAACTTCTTGTAAAGTAATGGGACTCAATAATTTGTCATTGTCCGCATTAGATATACAAGGATCTATGCAATTCAGAAAATCTATATTGCGAAAAGGATTGGACGTAGTCCCAATAGAACTAAAGTGATTAACCAATAGATCTTCAAGTTGATTCCTATCCTTAGACCATTGGCTATTGTTCAATTTAAGGAACCGATATGGTTGAAATGCCTTCTTTATTAACATAAGTATGGTAGAAGTTGGTATTTCTATCATGCCCTTTTATGAACTCGACTCTAGACTTTTGAGCATAAAATTCTTCTTGGATTTTTTGCCAATGCTCCAACTGTATCTCAACTTGCTTAATAGCCTCAATATTCTGAGTAGTATTAGCTTCACTATTCAGAACTTGTAGTTGAGTTCAAGAGATTTGACTTTATGATTAATATTACTAAAGTGCGAAATATTCCAATTTTTCTAGCCAATTTTCACATTTCTGGTTCCGTCACTCACCAATTTGGTACACCTTCCCTCCACCAAAAGATTTCTTAGGGGTGTGATTTTTAAAAATTGAGTGGGACCTCAAAATGGGACCTCAAAACAACAATCAACAATTATATCTTAATGGTCCACAATTGGTACAACAAATTTGGTTCACACTTAGATTTTTTGTTTAATTTCGATCTCTTTTCGCAGTGTTTGTCTCGTGATCCTTTCTCTGGTTTTCTCTACTACTATTGGAGCTTTCTCCTGCTCATCTTTATCGGTTTCCATTGGTCAATGCTTGCCCCAAAGCAAGGATTCTTGTTTACTTGTTAGAATATGGGCATCCAACTCAAAACCACTATAAGTGGAGTGGCCCCAAGGATTATGAACCAGATCTTAGATAACCTAGACAATGCGGGACTAATAATCTCAACACGCCCCCACACGTGTAGTCTCCTTGGGTCTAACACGTGGACAATAAATCGGGGTGATGTGGAGTAAAGGT
>JAJJWW010001440.1:0-93026 GCA_023531295.1 Papaver armeniacum | reverse complement strand
GGCAAAATAAGACCACTAAAGAGCAATGATAAGGCAAGATCAATGGGTCATTACATGAAAATGTAAAGACGTCCTGCGATCTTGTCGCAATGATGAATTTCAACATAAATGAAGATAAGATCACACAAGAAATTGAGTAACCAAATAAACTTGTGAAAATGGCTATATTTCTTCATTTATTTGTGAATAATTAGCAACATCAGTTGCGAAACTAAGAAGTATTATTACTTAAAGGTTATCGCTTTAATCTCTCATGTGAAAATAAATAACAGAGGCAAGTATGGGAATGATTAGAGTAAAAACTTGTTATTTATTTTCATATGATAGATTTACGAGAGAAGAGATTACAAAAATGGAAGGCTAGAAGAATAAATGTACAAGTATCACAAGAAGAGAAAAAGGAAAATGGAGCTATCTCTCGCTTCATTCTTCTTTTCATCGATTTCTTTATCAGACTCCTCTTCTTCGCTAGCATCACTATCAGAAACATCCAAGGAAGGTATATTTTCAGGAATATCATCAAGAAGACAAGGATATGAAGAAAGAGGGATATTGTGGTTGTAGGATCAGAATATCGCGACATCAATACTTCGCGAGATCAATAAACAACCGCATTGCGAGGGCGTCGCAGAAGAGTAATATAAATGACACAATGAATGACGACAGCCAAACACGAGAAAGATGTGAAGACCCAAATGAGATTTAGGAGAGTGGCGAGATTATATATTTGTACACTTGCGATATCTCGCAAGTCATTCCCGAAAATAAAGGACAGCTTAGCTGTCATCCATTGTATACTACCCTATATAAAGAGCCAAACGAACTTGTTGTGGAGGGGATTCTTTTCAGAGTGTTAGACAAGTCATTAGGAGAGAGAAAGTTAGTGGTGATTGTAATTTCTTTAACTCTTTTCTATTTTATCTTGTGAATCTTCAAGGAAATAATCAATAAAATCATTGTTATTCATCTTAATAATGTCTTAGTTGTGTGGAATATTGTGAGGGGTGTAGTGTAGGATTTCCTGCAACTACAGTGGTCATCGCAAACTGTCTTAATAGTTTGATTGCGAAAATGGACAACATCATTATTGAAATTCGCCACAGTAGTTTGTAGTTGCTTCTTCAACTTAGAATATTTGTCATTGCGAAGAGAGAAGTCTTTTGCAATTTGTGCTTTCTCTGATTCAAGTTCCTTAATTCTAGTTTGAAACCTCTTCTCAGATTCTGCGAACAAATGACAATGAGTCAGTAATTTAATAGCAGTTTCACAAAAAGAAGTGGTAAAGTAATGAAGAATGTTAACAACCTTCTCTCGTCGAAATCATATCTTTAACCAAGGCAGTATGCTCAGCATGAAGGTTGACGCTAACACCTAAATTATTTCTGGCATTATCTAGAACTTTCGCAGCCCAAGCGAATTCATCATCACTATTTATGACAAGAAGTGAACGAATTTGATTTTATCGCTCATTAAGTATGGTATTTTGGCGAAGAGATTCATCTCGTTCAATTTGGACTTCAAGAAGAGTTTTTTGGAATTTCGCTAATGCTTGTGCACCTTGATTAGCAATGCGATCCTTATCATCTATAAGGCTATTAATTTTCTTCCTTAGAATATTATTATTCTCGTGGGAACTAAGATATAAACGTTTAAATCGGTTGGCTAAACCTAAACTAGATCTATGTTCAAAAATCTAAGAGACAAAGTTTGGTTTGAAGTTCATTTAATGAAAGAGAGTTAATTTTGTTTGACGAACTACTTAAAGATTCGTTGAGATGAGCGAGAAGAGCATCATCATCCATATCAAGAAATGAATGGAGAAGGATGGCTTCGTCAGAAAGATTATAAATGTCTGCGAAAATGATAAGTCAGACAAAGAAAAATAAATGACAAAGTAGAAATGAAGAAAAGAGAAGAGTTTTATACCATAAAGTTGCTGATTAGCACTTTGAAGGGTAGATATTTTATTCTTTTGGGTAGAAGACTCGACTTTCCAACCTGTTGAATTCTTTCGCGAAGAGCGGCAGTCTCATTTTCATTTTTCTTGCGAGATGTCGCAACTTCAATTTCTAGTTCTTCGGTCTTTTTGTGAAGTTGAAGATTTTTCTTTTCAAAGTTGTTGCGCCTCTTCTCAAGATCTGAGGCAACAGCAAAGGAAGCTCTTCCAGACTATAAAGAAAGATAAAGAAACTATTAAAATATGATTTAAAATTAAAATTATGAAGGAATAAAGAAATATAAACATACCAAGGCACTGAGTGCATTCAAGAAGCTGGGAGTCAATGATCTGGAGATCCCCTGAAGAGACTCATTACCCTCCAGTAAAGAAGCATCACATATACTTGTGAGAGCTTCACATATACCAGAGGGGCGGTCATCTCCAAGCCCCTGCATGGAGTCTGAAAAGATACTAGACAATAACGTCATAGGAGATTCAATTGGATGATTCTCTTTCGCGGTAGAAATGTCTATATCATCGTCTTCTTCATCGGAACTCTCATTAGATTGAGGACTTGAGCGAGAAGAAGAATGGGTCTTTTGTTTTTTAGAAGGTGGAGCAGCAGATTTTATCTTGAGAAGAGGGCCTTTACCCTTTCTTTTGTTCTTCGCAGCTTTTGAAGTTTCTTCCTCGCCGATAACTTCAACACCAACCTACATACACGAATGAAGATAAGAAACAGAGGCAACAATATTGTGGATAACAAGAGAAAATATTTCTTACTTCATCCGTGATTGAATGAAGTATCGCCAAAGTACTTGGCTTTGGATTTCTTTCATAACTTTTTCTCAATTTAGTGATCTGAAAATTTCGCAAGTTTAGTAGATATAAAAGGAAGGAAACATCGCAAAGTGAATGAAAATTAGAAAATATACCTCTTTTGCTTTCTCGGGCCAATTAAATACCCAAGGATGGTAATTTGCGAGATTCGCAGGAAGTATATAGGAACCTGAAATGTAAGGACCGTTCAAAAATAGCGGAAAGACACACCACTTCTCATCTTTAGAGTAGCGAGGAACATTGTTCTTGCCAGAGTGCCAATCAATATCTAACATGAGTATCTTATCGTCGGGAACGTTCTCTTTTCTTTTCAATCGAGCACCCCAAATGAGATTTATCATTCTTCATATTTATCACTTCATAATTTTCAAAAAAGTTTTCTACTGAGTACTTTTCAGCGGCTATCTCTAAGTTTGCGAATTTAGGATCTCTAACGTTATCAGGATATAGAAATCCCTTACCGGCGCCACGATTGGCGAATTCAAGCATTAGACGGATGCAATCACCACTTAATTGATAAATAGCTCGCGAGAATTTCTCATGAGCAAGAATTTCATAGAACAAGGGCAGTTCGGGATTGTAGAGAGGAATGGGAAGACCTGCGAGGAGTTGACCTAGCGAGATTATGATTTTCTGATCATCACAATGATGATCAGTAAACAACTTTGCAGAAAGAATAAATGAAGATTCTTGATTGGGAATAGTAGACAAGGTGAAACCTTTCTCTTGTAAATTCTTTTGAGTCTCACCCAAAAGGGTTTCGTATCTACGACCAGGTGGAGCCATTCTTAGAATATGGGAATGATTAGAGAATTGAAGATCAAGAGAAAGAAGAAAAAGAAGATTTACAGTAGCAGAAACGTAAATTGCAGAGGAAGAGAACTGAAGAAAAAATTGCAGAGAGAAAGTAAAAAAGAAGAAGATGTGGGTGAGAAAACTATATATAGAGAAGGATTCTCGAGAAGATAAATGCATTTAATGCGAGAGGGGACGTGAATGGTCAAGAAAAAACGGTTGAAAGAGACGTGTCAAGAAAAGAGTGGAAGAAGAAACATGTGTAATAAATTCTGTGTAAAAGTACGGGATCGTAACAGATAAATATGAACAGTTGCGGCATTTTAAAATACTAATTCTCATGACATTCTCTTCTTCGCAAAGAAGACATGAGAAGAGGCAAGATGTAGGATCAGAATATCGCGACATCAAAACTTCGCGAGATCAATAAACGACAGCATTGCGAAAGTGTCGCAAACGAATAATATGAATGACGCAATGAATGACGACAGCTAAAACACGAGAAAGATGTGAAGACTTAGCGAGATTTAGAAGAGTTGCGTGATTATATATTTGTATACTTGCGATATTTCGCAAGTCATTCCCGAAAATAAAGGACAGCTTAGCTGTCATCCATTGTATATTACCCTATATAAAGAGTCGAACAAATCTGTTGTGGGGGGATCTTTTTCCGAGTGTTAGGCAAGTCATTAGGAGAGAGAAAGTTTGTGGTGATTGTAATTTCTTTAGCTCTTTTCCATTATATCTTGTAAATATTCAAATAATTAATCAATAAAAATCATAATTGTTCATCTTCAAAATGTCTTAGTTGTGTGGATTCTAGTGAGGGGTGTAGTGTAGGATTTCCTGCAACTACAATAAGAAACAGAGGCAATAATATTGTTAAAAATAATAAAAGAAAGTATTTCTTACTTCATCCGTGATCGAACGAAGCGCTGCTAGGGTGCTTGCCTTCTTAGTCCTTTTGTAGCTTCTTCTAAGCTTGTTAACCTGAAATTTTCGCAAGATTAATATGTATAAAGAGGAATGAAGACTATAAACTGAGCGAAATTTAAGAAATATACCTCTTTCTCTTTCTCGGGCCAATTAAATACCCAAGGTTGAATGCAGCGAGATTCGCAGGAAGCACATTTGAACCAGGAATATAAGGCCCCTTCAGAGTTAATGGAAAGACACACCATCTGTCATCTTTAGATTGGCGAGGAATATTATTCTTACCAGAATGCCAATCAATGTCCTGCATAAGTATTCTATCGCTGGCAACATTTTCTTTCCTCTTCAAGCGAATACCCCAGCGAGTTTTATCATTCTTCATGTTTATTATTTCATAATTTTCAAAGAAGCTCTCTACTGTGTATTTTTCGGCAAGTATTTATAAATCCTCAAATTCAGGATCCCTAACTTCTTTTGGATAAAGAGATCCTTTACCAGTACCGCGGTTGGCGAATTCAAGTATTAAGCGAATGCAGTCCCCCACTCAATTGGTAGACGGCTCGCGAGAAGTTCGCATGAGCAAGAATTTCGTAAAACAAAGGAAGGTTAGGATCATAGAGAGGAATGGGAAGGCCAGCGAGAATTTGACCAAGCGAAACTATGATATCTTTATCATCACAATGATGATCAGAAAACAGTTTGGCAGAAAGAATGGGTTTAGCTCCTTGATCAGGAATGGTGGTTAATGTAAAACCCTTCTCTTTGAGATCTTTCTGAATACCTTCAAGAGAAGTTTCATATTTGCGACCAACTGGAGGCATTTTAAGTATGGGAATGAAGAAAAAATTAAAGATCAAAAGAGGTAGAAACAAGAAAATTTACAGCAGCAGGAGAGGAATTTACGGAGAAACGATGAAGAAAAGATAAGAAGGAAAGTAAAAAAAAGAAGAAGAGAAGAATATATATATATAGAGAGAAGAATTCTCGAGAAGATAAACACATTTAATGCGAAGAGTAGACGTGAATGGTTGAGAAATAGCGGTTGAAAAGGACGTGTCAAGAAATGGATGGAAGAAGAGATACGTGTAATAAATTCTGCGTAAAAATACAGAATCATGTCAATATAGAAGAATATGGAAAAATAAACGGTTGCGGCATTTTGAAGCACTAATTCTCATGACATTCTCTCCTTCGCAGAGAAGACATGAGAAGAGGCAAGATGTAGGATCAGAATATCGCAACATCAATACCATTGCGAAACCATTATACAACACATTGCGAAGACATCGCAGATTGATTACAGAAATGACGCGACAGATGACGACAGCCTAAACACGAGAAAGATGTGGAGACCTAGCGAGATTTAGGAGTGTTGCGAAATTTAACATTTGTATACTTGCGAGAATATCGCAAGCCACACTGAAAATAAAGGACAACTTTAGTCACACCCACTATGTAATATCCTATATAAAGAGCCGAACAGGCTTAAGGTAGAGGAGAGATCTTTTAGAGTGGAGAGAAAGTTTTGAGGAGAGATAAAGTCTAGAACAATAGTTGTATTCTTGATTTCATTTCCTCCTTGTAAAATTCCTAAGCTCAATTAATAAAAAGTGTGATTATTGATCTTAAAGATGTGTTGATTATTATGAATTCTTGTGAGGGATGTATTGTGGGATTTCCTGCAACTACAAGAAGTGTAGCCACGCCCATGCTTGGCCGACCCCTCTCCTACCGACCAATTAGGTCACTTTAAACGCGCCACGAGCACTAGAGGTGCGGCCGCGCCTTATGTTTGGCCTTTTCTTGATGTTTGGCCACCATACATTAAAGCCCCCTTTTCTTGATCATTCAAGTCGCTCTAAATTTGCCACCATACATTAAAGGCCAAACGCACTCTTTATGCCTACATGTTATAATCGCCACCATACTAATTCGGTGCCGAAGCCAAACGCGCCATGCTCACCGAGTTGAGGCATTCGCAACAACATATTAATTGGCATGCCAACATGCCACCATAAGTATAACCTAACTACGCCACAATAGCATGCCACATACAAGAATAGTTCAGCCACTTTAGCCTTGGCTACGCCGCCTCGAGACAAGCCCTAATTTTGGCCACGACACCAAATCCCAATTTGGAAGAAAGAGAAGGATGGAGAGAAAATGGGTAGCATTAGGGTATAGGTGTATGGGTATTTTGGCGCATAATGAGAAGGGCCTAGCGAGCGTAGATTGGAGATCTCGAACGCCGAGGATGGTAAGCGGTTTTGGTATGATCTCGGTGTTGAGCGGAGTATCGAACATCGCTAGTGGGAGCAAACCCTAATTTGGTCACGACACCAAATCCCAACTTTGGCCATGCTCTCAAATTCTCCGAGCTTTATTTATTACCTAAAAACACAAAATTAATTAATACAAATATTTATTCTTGCCATGCCATAGGCGCGGCTCATCATGCCACTTACGCAACTAAGCCTTTAAACCCCTAGTGTCCCTAGTGGACGCTAATGGCATGCACATAGAGTTTCTCGCAGCCATGCGCATTCTCATCCTTAAGTCTTGAAGCGAGAAGTAACCATCCGATTGTGATCAACACCGCCGATGCAGCGTTAAAGGCGCCTTCCAAATAAAATGCTCGAGACTCCTTCAGCCATAATCGACTTTTCTACTCAAATTCCTTGGCTACCCTTCCTCCTGAGATGCAATCTCATCCCTCCAAGTTCGCCATCGAACTAACGGACTTGTGGCAACTTTTAGGCGACCAGCCGCCTAAACCCAGCGACCATGGCTACGCCGAGCGCCATTTGCACCATCGTGCCACTGGCATGCATGAGCCATGACGCAATGCCACTGGCGTACACCAAAACGCCACTGCACCATTATCAGGCGCCAACACAAGGTAGCCACAATCAACGGTTACCCTTATTCAAAAGATGCGATCTCGGCCATCGAAATTCGCCACCGAGCCAGCAAGCTCGTGACAAGTTTTAGGCGACTAGCCAAAATGAGCCTAGCATCACATATGCTATTTACCTGTGGCAAGGATCTCAATTTTAACTTGCCACACGTAGCAAAGTGCTACATGTTTTCCACGAAAACACTCGAGACATCAAAACATGTCACAAACTGGGGGATACTCATCAGGGTATTGGTCTGGCGGTTTACAGCATGCGGCGTGCAATACACCCGTTACAGGAAAGTGTCATAAAGCGGGGCGGTTAGTAATGGCAAGAAGTAATGGTGTAAACGTATCCTTCATTATGGAAACATAAATTCAAGGCATTACCAGTTACTCCCTTCTTCCACCACTCAATCGTTTCCACTTCCTACGAGACCAGGGTATGTTTTGTTGTGACTTGTACAAATAGGTCTCACCTATTTTCCACCAAACAACAAGTTTTGGTGAGGAGAAAAATACAACATCCAGAAATCATCTAATAGCTTTCCATTCAGCTAGCCAGTTCAGCTTTTTGATACAAGTCACGAAACACCCACACTTCCAGAATCAACTATTCCGGTCTCAACACTTTCTTCGCTTCCCTCCCTAAGACCAACCCTTCTCCTTCACTTTGTGACCGAAGCAAGCCTGGAACGACCATTTCTTGGTTTAGGCCAGGATTGTACAGATTGATCTCTCGAATCAAAAGTACTCCCGTGCAGTACATTGTTTAGGGTTTAAATTTGTTTCTCACCCACACACCCAAAATTACCAAAATCGGTAGAAACCGTTTTTCACCCATAAACAACTTCGTATTATAATTCCTTAATACTACGTCTAACTAGAGTATAATCATTCACAGCTTTGCAGTTATGTTTTCAATATAGCACGACTTGAAAGATACGTTAGGAATGAAACAGTTCAAGTCAAAATATTACCAACCTAAAGAGGAAGGATGATGTCCTCGTTGTAGCTCTTTACTTCTTCACATTCTTCAAGTCTTCGAGTAATACTTGTATGTCTCATATCCTAATAACTTTCTAGCTAACCTATACGAAGTTGACTCTAGTAAATAATCAAGCAACTCTTTAAATGAGTTTTGGTTCACTAAAATATGACAACCAAACTTGACATACCAACGCTTGGTGGGTTCAACCGAGCTATGCTCTAACACTTCTAACTATGTTTACATACGGAATTTCCACCGAAATAATGGAACTAAGAGTTACTAGAGAATATTACACATTAGGTGTTATTAATCTTTGAGAGAAGTCATTTACTGTTTGTGGCTCAACTTAACCATGCCGGTGGCGATTTAGGTGTAGAGGAAAATGCATTATTTGAGAGTTGATCAACCTTAGTGGAAACTACCTATTTTTACATCAACAGAGGTACCAAACCTTCAATTATTTGTAGATGACAAAAAAACTTTTTTTTTAGTGGGTGTCACCGTAGGTTAATTCCGGGTAGAATGGTGAGTGAAAAGACGAGAGTACCCAAATACACCACAATCTTTTTATATCAACCTGTAAGTCCGATACCAAGTGTGATCATCTATGGACAAAGTCAAGACAATACGACAACTTGATATTCACTTGATAATAGTTACGGTCCGAAACCGATTTACTATAAGATCAATATCAAGTGATTAGGATTAACGCACAAGTGTATTTACTTTATTATAATATAAAACAATTATAATGCGGAAGTAAAGTAAATAACACAACACAAGATTTTATTAACAAGGAAACTGCAAATGCAGAAAACCCCGGGACCTAGTCCAGTTTTGAATACTCTCATAATTAAGCCGCTATACATAACCAATGACCAACTTCGTATAGTTGAGACCAATCATACTACCCCTAGCTACTTAGTTCCCTTAGTATCCCTGCGCCTTCGACTTCTAGAGTCACGCACGTGAATAGCAAGTCCTTTGGATCGTGTTCCAATCGTCAAAGGAATAATATGTTTGGTAACCACTCTAATCAAACTTTCTACAAGATAAGATGAGTTGTTGACAAAGGCTATTATGTTTAATCTAAGAAACTACTTTGTTAGATCAATCTGTTCAATAACTACTGAAATAGTAAAGTATAGATTCACACTCAACCAATATAGATCTCAATGAGAAATATAGAGAATGCCGATCTCAGGAAACTAATCAATCAGATCTATCAAAGATAAACTGATTCTAGTTGGATCCCATCCGATCAAGGTTTGTGCACTAAATCCACAAGATAAGAATACTAATAAGAATTCTTTTTCGTCTTCAAATCTTCTATTTCCTCCAAATACCTGCACAACACCACTTGAATCTCTAGTGATCAATCACGCAGAGAACGGAGTCCATTAATAATGGATTATCACAAGATTTCTTTAGATCTAACAACTGTTATAAATATCCCGTCGATACTTTGATCTAGTCTGAGTGAATCTTATGTCAGAAGAGAAGATTCTCAAGAATAAACAAACTAGGTGCAATCAAAGTTTCAACAACCGTTAGCCAATCAAATCAAATCGAAAACTAATAACACTATAATTATCTAGTTTCCTACCAACGGTACTTGTAGAGTTTCTTGACCCCACAGAAGTCTTTAAAGGAGCGGTCGTAAGAGATTTCACCTAATTAGGATACTTTTCTCTCCGAATAGACGGCTCCACCAGAAACAATAAGAAATGAAGTTTGCCTGAGTCTTAGGATAGTTTGCTAGAAATGAAAACCTAGATATTTATAGACCAAGGATGTTTAGACAACAAGGAATTCCTAAAACCGAAAATATTCTCAAGATATGCAATGAATGCCCAAATTTGGTTTTCTTAATTCCAAAAAATGTTGGACCAATATTTTTCGAAATCTCTCATAGAAAATCTCCAATTAGTAAATGAACATTACTAATTTTTATTCTCTAGAGTTATGCATTAATTGCTGGTAATTAAAGCATATAAAACTAAAACCTTAATTAAAACATTCTTAATTTATTTCGGCACAGGATCACCTTGAGTACCAAGGAATATCTTTGAACAATAAATGATAAGAGTTACTACTCGTGTTCAAAGTATGTTGACATCTTTACACTGCAAATCCTTATTATGTATTTACATGGATTTGCATCTTGGAATCGGTTCTACCACACTTCCAAACAAGTTTAGAATTGGTTCTACCAGACTTCCAAGACTACTATGTGATCGATCATACCAAGTCACAATGGTTAGTTGTGATCGGTCTTACCAAGTCACATACATGGGTTCGGATCGGTTATACCAATCACTAGGATCGGTTCTACCTATACATGGTACCTACTTGTGATCGGTTACACCAATTACAAAGATCATTCACACAACCACTCATGATCGGTCACACCAATTACCAGAATCGGTCACACGAATTACAAGGATCGATCATACCATCTCATGGTGATTACTTAATTAGGATCGGTTACACCAATTACCAGGACCAGTCATACCAAATCATAAGTCTAGGTATTGTGACCAGTTATATCAAGATACATAACTTGAGTTAAGATTGGTTCTACCAATTTATACATATTAGTCATCAAAGAATATGCAATGAATAGCCAGACCAATAAACTTATTGATTTCCCTTTCGATTCATGAAACAAGTTCACGAATGTACTTCCTTTAAACAAATATAAAACATTGTTTCCTAGGATAAAATCTTCACCATATACCCATACACATAATCATAAAACTATATACAAGATTATGTCGATGCCATATCAACGAAGTTCAAAAGATAAGCGTTATACTTCGTAGTCTAATTCCTTAATACCATGACTATACTATTATGATCATGTCTCTTCACTAGAGTATCATATACAATATGTACAATATATACAGCTTCGCATGTTATATTTTCAATATAGCACGACTAGAAATATATGTTAGGAATGAAACAAGTTCAAGTCAATATTGCTAACCTCAAGTGGAAGGATGATTTCGTCGTTGTAGTTCGTTACTTCTTCACATTCTTCAGGTCTTCGGAGTAATACTTGTATGTCTCAACATTCATAGACTTTCTAGTCTAACCTAAACAAAGTTGACTCTAGTATTTAATCAAGCGAGTTTAGATGAGTTTTGATACTAATACACGACAACCAAATTTGACATACCAACGCTTGGTGAGTTCAACCGAGTTATGCTCTAACAGTGAGATGCCCAACTTCGCACCATTTTAGAAAATATTTTTGATCTCTTGAAGCTAATTTTGCAATCATGAGGGTGACATATATAGATGAAAACCACCTTCTTGTAGTTTGATTTGCAGTTTGCACCATTCTCTCTCTCGCCAACAACAGGTCCATAGAAACACATCATCATCAAAAAGTGGAGTTGTTAGAGCACTGCTCGATCGAACTAGCATGTGTTGTTATCTCAAGCATGTTTGTCAATGTTAGTGATCAAAACTATAAGTCTTGATTTCTATTCTACTTATAGCTAAGTCTCGAACTAGGATAAAAAGTGTAGTTGAGCTCTAGACTCCATGGAGATCATCATACAAAGACGAAGAACTACTCAAGGAACTGGTGGAACTTCATCGACTAAAAGGTATGTGGACACTTAAACTTATATATCACCCAAAAGTCTATTTACTCTATCTCCTATCTTGAGACAAAAGTCGTATTGCTATATAGACTTTGATTATACACATTTGCTATTTCGAGCCGAGTTTATCTCGCTTATCTATTTCTCGAAATATGTGTTGGTAAGCTTTCGTTTTGGCCAAGTTCATCTTTACTAGTGACGAAAGTCATATTAAATTTCAATTACTTGAAAATTGCTTTGACGTAAAATGGTTTGTGAACAACAACTATATAACATCCTCTAAGAATGTTTCAATGATTAAAATGAGAGTTTAGAATATATAACCATTGTTGGATACAAACATTGTGTGATAACTCATACGTGTGTAAGTCCTTATTCCTTGAACCAAAGTATGCGTACTCTGCTGCTCAGGAAAACCGGAACTAAAGTCCGCGTACCAGTACGCGCACCATCGAAAGTTCACGTCCCGTGAAAATCTGCTGGAGTTTGTGAACTGAAAACAAACTTATTGCGGGTACTTAAGTTCGCGTACCAGTATGCATACTTAAGTTGGTTATTTTATAAAAACGATTATTCGTGAACTTAAACTTATATAAACTAAGGAATGCATATTTGCAAACCGTGGCTATAAAGTTCATGAATCGATTCGAGTGAATCAAATCGTTTTTGCTTCGATTGTGTCTTGTATACTTCTATAAGATCTAAGCAATTGAACAACTCTCTAACTAGTTCATTTGAGTCATTTGAACTAGTTATGGTAAAGTAGAATATGGTTGATATGAAAGTGCTCATATGGCTAACCATTTGGTAAACTACTGTTGAACCAACTAAGTGTACATGTTTGGGTACGGTTACACAAACCTAAATAAACATGCATTTCATTTGTGTGTAACAAGCTAAATTTGATCTAACGGTTGAAAGATATTAGCTTGAATCTAATCAGGTTTTCATCTAACGGTGAATATTGAATGCTTTGTTACCAAGGTAAATTAGATTGCAAACCCTGATTTGAAAGACTATATAAAGGAGAACTCTAGTAACTGGGAAACTAATACCCACTCCTCCTGTGTGATACTAGTTGTATAAGCTAGAGTCGATTCTCCTTTAACCTTAGGTTTCTACCGAGACCCTGTAGGTTAACGACTTGAAGACTTCATTGGGATTGTGAAGCCAGACCCAACTATTTTCTTTGTAGTTGCGTGATCTGATCTTGTTGTTTCTATCGTACTAAGTACAATCATAAGATTGGCTTGAGATTGATTTCTCCGATAGGCAAGATTAAAAGAAGTCACAAACATCTTCGTCTCATCGTTTGTGATTCCGCAATATCTTCTTTCGCTAGTCGATTAAGATTATTGTGAGGTGATTGATAATTCTAGGCTGTTCTTCGGAAATATAAGTCCGGGTTATCAATTGGTTCCTGTTCACCTTGATTTATCAAAAGACGGAACAAAAACTCGTAGGTATTTATGTGGGAGACAGATTTATCTATTACCGTAGACTTTTCTGTGTGATACAGATTTGTTTATTAAAGTCTTCGACTTTGGGTCGTAGCAACTCTTAGTTGTGGGTGAGATCAGCTAAGGGAATCAAGTGCGTAGTATCCTGCCGGGATCGAGACGTAAGGAGCGCAACCGTACCTTGGATCGGTGTGAGATTGATTGGGGTTCAACTACAGTTCAGACCGAAGTTAGTTTGTAGTAGGCTAGTGTCTGTAGCGGCTTAATACAGTGTGTGTTCAATATGGATTAGGTCCCGGGGTTTTTCTGCATTTGCGGTTTCCTCGTTAACAAAACTTCTGGTGTCTGTGTTATTTCTTTTCCGCATTATATTTTGTTATATAATTGAAATATCATAGGTCGTGCGTTGAATCGATCAATTGGGAAATCCAACCTTTGGTTGTTGATTGAAATTGATTGATCCTTGAACATTGGTCTTTGGTACCGTTCAAGTGTTTTCTCTTGTATTCAATTAGACTCGCAGATTTCTATTTGCTTGAGTAAGTATTGAATCGAGAAAGTGAGATATAACTCTTTGATATACTTTTATTAAGATTGAGTATAATTTTCTAGTTGATTCTCTTAAAAGTATATTGGAGTTAGTCCATACAGATTGCTAAGCGAAATATTGGGTGTGGTTGTTGTACCCCCGCTTTTTCAGGAGCGACATCAAAATTTAAGAAGAAAGTTGAAGACGTTTAAGGTTTACAAGCAACAATACAAGGAAGAGCAAATTTCATATCTAACTAAAGCAACATAAAATGAGAAGATCTTATATACATGTTGAAGACATATAAATAAGGAGCAGAATTCCATATCCAAGTTGAAGACTTATATACAAGAATGAAGAAAATCAAAAGATGAGTGTTATTGAAGATTCAAGTGGTAAAGTACTTATTTCATGGCCATGTTAATTTTATTTCATTTTTATTATCGTAGTTGCAAAAAAAAAAAAATTCAAAAAAAAAAAAATATATATATATATACAAAAAAAGAATTTTTTTTTGCATTTAAGTTGTTATTTGTTCAACAAGGCCATGAGGAAGAAAAATCTATAAAGAAGTTTCAAGCAACAAAGAAATAGAGGAAAAGAGTTGTCATAGTTCTACGAAGTTCAAGATTTTATCATCAATAGTTGAAGCCGAAGCCGAAGACCAAGAAGATGAAGAAAACGAGCTGAAGATGTTTTTATTGGATGTTGTGAGGGTGGTGCTGTCATTACTGCCGATCGAATGTGAAGGTGAGTGAGTGCTCCCATCCTTGCATAATGGTTGATTTCTTAGAGATCATTAGAAAAATATTTTTTTCTCACGATCTTGTGGGGTCTCTAGAAATTATTTATGAAGGTTTCCTTCCTACCATTCAACGTGTGCAGGACTTATATCTTCATTCTCGCCTGTGCACATGTATGAGACTAGAAAAGCGGTCTTTTGAGTGCAACTATCATAAAACCCTATTTGTGAGGTAAAAGTCAAAACATTCGATCGAAGTCGAATATGGATTCTCTTAATATGGCATAGGTTGACTGGTCACACTTTCTTCGATTAATCGCATTTTACATGTTAATTTTCTCTTGTACCTCTGACTTATTTACAATAGGTTGAAATCCATTATGTCCTCCTAGCTCTTTGGATGCTTGGGACGCTGGAATTCTTTGAAGTTGGAGCAGGTTTTGTGGGTATATCTCTAATAAACCCTCACGAGACTATAACTCGTCCACTAGGGACACCTAGGGGTTTAAAGGCTTGTTGCATATGCTAAGTGCAACCGTGTTCTCAACGAAATAGAGTTGTTGTATTTTAGGTAGATAGTTTGCTCGAGGACAAGCAAAAGCCAAGTGTGAGGGAATTTGATAAGTGCATATTTCACATATATTTGGTGTCAATTACATGCTAGTAATTATTTATATTCTTGCAAATTATTGTATATTACGCTTGTTTTTTTGTATATGTCTTTCATTAGGTGAATCATCGAAAAGAAGTGCATTTGCACTTAATTGTGCAAGGAAAAGAAGTTAGCTACAAGTAGAGAAGGGTCAAAAAAACCAATTGGAACTCGCTCAAATCCAAGATTTGTTCTTATCAACTTGAAGAATTCGAAAAGACGAAGTCATTTGCGAAAGAATGGAGTCAATCCGATGTCGTGTGAAGAAGTTACAAGCAAAACAAGAAGTTAAGCTTGTCGGTCTTCTAGAACTGACAGTACAACGAGGTATATGAAAGAAAAGCTCAAAAATACTAAAGGCAGACGCGTGTTCACTAGGGGCAGGAATATTTACTATTGGGATCCTCGTCGTATGTTAAGGGGAAGCTGCAATTCATAATAGTGTTAAGAGCGCCCAGCTAATTACTTGGGGCCACCACCACCTTCTTCTTCAGTTTCACCACAACATAACGTGGAAGAAGATGTTGTTGTAGCCGTGATTGATCACGACCATGATCGATGCTGGTGATTTTGGTTGGGATAATTCTCGATTTCGAATGAAACATCGGGTTATTAAAGGTGATAGAAGACTTGGGTCGTGCATGAAATGGAGGTTAGCATCTCGATCAGTGGTTTTCTGCCATGATCTGTGGTGATACGTGTAACTGTCACTCAATTCTTTACACAAGTAGTGAATTGCAAAAGCTGACAGATGAATTCTATTAAGCAATTGTGTATATAGATGACACTAGTAAGCAGACCGAGCTTATGCGTCTGATGCTAGGATCAATCTGATTCACAAAACTTAATGCATTTGATTGGGTTACACCTTGAGAGATTATTCATGGTGGCTCAGATGGATAATATCTGGTAGTCGAGCGCTTCCGTATCCAGTGACTATATGAATTCCGGGGATAGCAGAACTTATTCCTATTCTACGGTTGGTGACAGTATAGAAATTTAACAAGAAATAAACGAGTATTTTAATTAAGTTTCTCTTCAGTGACGGCGAAGGATTCCTTAATCGTCTTTCTTCTCATTTATTTAATCAATTTTTATTATTTCCTTTTATTCATTTTTTTTTTTACAATCTAAAAACCTCCCTTTTGGTTTCTTTTTAACAACTAAAATCTCCCTGCTCTTCGTGGGAACGAAAAAAAATGATTTTTTAGGTTTAGAATTTTTAAGATTTTAGAGAATAGATCAAAATTTCTAGAATATGGGTTTTGATAATATTACAAGGGTTATTAAAATGAAGGTTTTGATTTCAGAAACACCGAAAAACTAAGATGATCTGGTTAAAAGAGGATCCCTTCTATCGAAAAAAAAAACCTTTTGGATAAGAGAGAGACAAAGAAAAACGAGTTGTATATATTTAAGTTTTTCTAAAAAGTAATTAAGTTTTTCTAAAAAATAAAATAAAGAAAAATCAGAAGATTAAAAACATAACCAATAAAAGCCCATGAAATTAACCTATATAAAATAAATGCCATTCTGCGCAACGTTTTTATTTGTGACAAAAACTTTGCTCCATTAGTTTTTACTAATAATACAATACTACTTAATTTGTGCAACGTATTTACCGGTGCGCAACGGATATAGACGTTTCAAAGGGTGCAACGTCTATATCTGTTGCACACCTCCGAAAATGAAGCGTTGCGAAATACAGGATATGGTGTAGTGTGATATGTTGTTTAGTATATGTTCCATGTATATGGGTTTATCTTCTTGTCGTTTATTTATGCCTGCAATTATCTTCTCTGTATGTTTGTCACTTGGTTCTGGAAAAGGATGCAATTTCAAATCAAAAACATAAATTCAAAATAGTAAGAAGAAAAAGGATTAACTTCCAGCGAGCGAAGTGTGTTTCGCCGAATTTGTCAAACTTAAAGATATCTTGATTCATCACTTTAAACTTCCTCCATAATATCACTTTAAGATTGTTAGTTGAACTTGATATTTTGAAATACAATGATTTTGAGGCGCGTAAAAGTGATATTTCCCCCTCTCTTAGCTTTCTTAGAGTATTTCTATAGGGTTGTAGCAAACCACTTCCAAGATACAACAAAGTCCAGAATTTGTGGTTTAACAAAACTAGAAATTCTCTTAGAACTTTTAGGTTGAAAGAATGAAGAATGAGAATATTTCAGAGGGAGAGAAGAAGTTTTTGTTGTTGTTTTTTCTCAATTTCACTAGAATATATATAGAAAAATAAGTACCACTTGAAGAGAGACACATCTCTTTGTTCATGTCTAGTGGCAATCAAAAAGTGCAATATGAAGAGTTATAATTCAAAAGGTTACATCGTTTGACATACTGCCTAACACATCCTTTAAGCGAATTTGATCTACATTTGGAGTGTGCCCTCTACGGTTTTGAACTATCGGTGAAACGTCAATATAAGGCATCTTTATTTGCCGCCCATATTACCAAAAAAATTATAAATTCGAAAACAAATAGCGAAGAGTTATCAAATTTATCCATAAGCCGTGCCAAACACTGTTGGGAATAATGCCCTAAAACAATTAGTGTGACATTTTCAAGTAGTTTAATAAATGTTTATTGCATACACATTGAGATATATTGTTATATGAATTATTATGTGATTAACTTATATGCAGTGATGTGAGTTACCTATCAATGTGATGAGATCAAATTAATGGGTCTATTAGAAACTCTTCTACCACGTCAGTAGACGAAGAGTACTTCTTTATTGTTATTTCATAAAGTTCTTAATTCTGAGAATTGATGTATACCTTACATGTTTATCATCTCCATCTTGTCTCGTTAAGCAGTGAGGTCGTAAACGTTATACGTGATCCAATATTCTAAACGAGATGGATAGTTATGATGACATAGTAAGATTACATGATTCAATATGAAGTCCATAAATTGTGACATCCCCTTGTATTACAGTGCAGTAATTATTATTCTAAAATGGCCAGTGATCACTCAAATTGTTTGAGCGATTATTAGATTAATAATGGTTGTTCGGCACACATAATAGTCGAGGATATAAGACATAAATAATCATAATGACACTGACAAGCAAGAGTTGCTATGCCATGGATGATTTATGGATGCCAGGTACAATGAAAGAACTGTTATGTGACTGTTGTTTATGGGTAAAAATCGTTTCTGCCGATTTCGGTAAATTCGGTAGATGAGTGAGAAACTGGTTCAAACCCTAAACAAATGTGCTGCACGTGAGCACTTTATAGATTCGAGAGATCAATCTGTACAAGTCCGGCCTAAACCAAGAAATGGTCGTTCCAGGACTTGCTTCGGTCACAAAGTGGAGGAGAAGGGTTGATTTGGGGAGGGAAGCAAAGAAAGGTGTTGAGGAGAGTAGTATCTCGACTTGTATCGAAGAAAGTGAAAGCTTAGGAAGCTTGCAAGAGATGAAAGCTTTTGGAGAGCTTGCAAAGTTGCCTTTACGTAAGTGTAGTATATTTCTCTGACCGAGACTTGTTGTCGGGTGGAAATAGGTAAGACCTATTTATACAAGTCGAGATTGAAACGTACTTGACCTCATGAAGGAAGAGAGTAAAGGGTGAAATAATGGGAGGAGGTGGTAACCGCATGGTTTAATGGGTGAAAACGTTTTTCACCATTATTTCCTCTTTTATTTGACCGCTTTATTCCTATTCACGCTTTCTTAATTGTGAGCGTAGTGTACGGCGCATCTTTGTGACCGCCAAACCAAAACCCTAAAGAAGCATCCCCGCCTTAGTGTTGATATCTCGTTGGTTGCGCCTTGGGTGCAAGTGGTGCTGCTAATGGCGCGTGTGGCATGTGCCAATGGCATGTGCGGAATGCCTTGGTGGTAGGTTGCATGGTTTTGCAAGTTAGGCTACCAGCGTGTGTGTTTGGCATGTGCCAATGGCATGTGCGGAATGCCTTGGTGGTAGGTTGCACGGTTTGCAAGTTAGGCTACCAGCGTGTGTGTTTGGCATGTGCCAATGGCACGTACGGCCATGTTGACCTAGTTGCAAGTCTTGCAAGCCTAGGGCGCTATATTTGGCGTGTGCCAATGGCATAGCGGCTTGGAATATGGCTTGCGGCACGTGTTGGCATGTACCAATGGCATGTGCGGCCATGTTGACCTAGTTGCAAGTCTTGCAAGCCTAGGGCGCTATATTTGGCGTGTGCCAATGGCATAGCGACTTGGAATATGGCTTGCGGCACGTATTGGCATGTGCCAATGGCATGTGCGGCCATGTTGACCTAGTTGCAAGTCTTGCAAGCCTAGGGCGCTATATTTGGCGTGTGCCAATGGCATAGCGACTTGGAATATGGCTTGCGGCATTGGCATGTGCCAATGGCATGTGCGGCCATGTTGACCTAGTTGCAAGTCTTGCAAGCCTTGGCATGTGCCAATGGCATGTGCGGCCATGTTGACCTAGTTGCAAGTCTTGCAAGCCTAGGGCGCTATATTTAGCGTGTGCCAATGGCATAGCGACTTGGAATATGGCTTGCGGCACGTATTGGCATGTGCCAATGGCATGTGCGGCCATGTTGACCTAGTTGCAAGTCTTGCAAGCCTAGGGCGCTATATTTGGCGTGTGCCAATGGCATAGCGACTTGGAATATGGCTTGCGGCACGTATTGGCATGTGCCAATGGCATGTGCGGCCATGTTGACCTAGTTGCAAGTCTTGCAAGCCTAGGGCGCTATATTTGGCGTGTGCCAATGGCATAGCGACTTGGAATATGGCTTGCGGCACGTATTGGCATGTGCCAATGGCATGTGCGGCCATGTTGACCTAGTTGCAAGTCTTGCAAGCCTAGGGCGCTATATTTGGCGTGTGCTAATGGCATAGCGACTTGGAATATGGCTTGCGGCACGTATTGGCATGTGCCAATGGCATGTGCGGCCATGTTGACCTAGTTGCAAGTCTTGCAAGCCTAGGGCGCTATATTTGGCGTGTGCCAATGGCATAGCGACTTGGAATATGGCTTGCGGCACGTATTGGCATGTGCCAATGGCATGTGCGGCCATGTTGACCTAGTTGCAAGTCTTGCAAGCCTAATGGGAATATGCTATATTTGGCGTGTGCCAAAGGCATGTGCGGCTTGTTGACCTAGTTGCAAGTTTGGCATTGTTGCCATGGTGTGCCAATATGCGGCTTGGTTTGGCATTGCTTGCCATGGTGCCTAGTTGCAAGTCTTGCGGGCGCTTATTTGTTTGGCATTCTTTGCCATGGTGCGCAGTGCGGCTTGGTTTGGCATGGTTGCCATGGTGCGCATGAGAGTGCGGCTTGGTTTGGCATTGTTGCCATGGTGCGCAGAGTGCGGCTTGGTTTGGCATTGTTGCGCGAGTGCGGCTTGGTTTGGCATTCTTGCCATGGTGCCATGAGTGCGGCTTGGTTTGGCATGGTTGCCATGATGCGCAGAGTGCGGCTTGGTTTGGCATGGTTGCCATGGTGCGCGCAGAGTGCGGCTTGGTTTGGCATTCTTTGCCATGGTGCGCAGAGTGCGGCTTGGTTTGGCATTGTTGCCATGGTGCGCGAGTGCGGCTTGGTTTGGCATTGTTGCCATGGTGCGCGAGTGCGGCTTGGTTTGGCATTCTGCCATGGTGCGCGAGTGCGGCTTGGTTTGGCATTGTTGCCATGGTGCGCGAGTGCGGCTTGGTTTGGCATTGTTGCCATGGTGCGCAGAGTGCGGCTTGGTTTGGCATTGTTGCCATGGTGCGCGAGTGCGGCTTGGTTTGGCATTGTTGCCATGGTGCGCGTGCTTGGTTTGGTGCGGCTTGGTTTTGCATGGTTGCCATGGTGCGCGAGTGCGGCTTGGTTTGGCATGGTTGCCATGGTGCGCAGAGTGCGGCTTGGTTTGGCATTGCTTGCCATGGTGCGCAGTGCGGCTTGGTTTGGCATTCTTTGCCATGGTGCGCAGAGTGCGGCTTGGTTTTGGAATTAGGGTTACGTGTTGAAAACCCTTAGGGGTATTTTTTCAAAATACCCCTATTAATTATTTACACCTGAGTTAAATGCTCTTAGTTAATGTGTTGTGGGTAACACTAGGTCATGGGGTTTTACGATTTTACCCCTTGTCTAAAAACCACCATCAACATTAAGTCCCCTGCTTAGCTCGGAACAGGGGCTTTGTTGCGAGGTAAGCATAAGATGGTGACAAACTATTAACAATGACAAACCGTAAAGAAAATTGAAAGAGGCTTGTCGACCTTTTATAAATTGGATTTGGAATCCTTGCCTCACAGTAGTTTTGCACAAATCGGGAGGTCGGCATAATTGGTGGTCCGATGCAGCTTAGGCGACGTTGGGAAGTTGGCGTGAGTTGGGAAACCGAGTTGGCTAGGCCGGGTGGGACCGGCGCAAAGTGTAGAAGCCGTGTGTGCTTGCGGTCGGTGCAATTGGTGGGGCCGGTGCAGCTTGGGGCGACGTTGGGAAGTTGGCGTGAATTGGGAAACGAGGTGTGCTAGGCTGGTGGGACCAGGCACAAAGTGTAGAAACCGTGTTTGCGGGCGTGACTTTGGGCGGCATTGGGAAGTCGCACCCTTTGTGGGCCGTTTCTTACACGCGTGATTTTGGTGAAAAGGGGAATCCTTCCTTATTTCAAAGTCTTTCACGCCTATATATGTATATATATATATACATAAAGCCCCCTTTTCCCCTCTCATGCGCTTTATTCTTTCCTCTTTTCATACTAGCGGCAAAGAGAAAACAGCTTCCAGGTATGACTTCGAGTACTCTTCTCTCTTTTTTTTTTTTTTTCACATAGGTATAGACCTTAAGAGTAGGCGCTTCCACAATCCTTGCATGTGATTCCTTAGCGTTCCTCTTGTAGAAAATATTGTACGTATGCAACCAAGGGAATACTGCATATATTGTTTGAACCCGTGGGAAATATTGCATATATGAATTTTCGGTTACGAAAGAAATATTTGAACCACAAGAAAAAATCTTTGCGTGTGTATTTCGAACCCGTAGAGAACCCCGTATGAATCCCGAAGAAGAATACGTGTATATGCTTCATATGACTTCGAACCCGCAGAAATATTGTATATGTGATTTTTGCTTCTTGAGAGAAGTACCACGCGCGCAGTTTCAAACCAATAGAAAAATGCTCCATATATATTTTTGAACCCGAAGAAAGATACTGTAGACACACTTGTACCCGTATAGAATGCCGCGTATATAGTCTCGAACCCGAAGAAAATACATCCTCCTACCCCTTTCTCTTTTTTTTTTTTTTTTTTTTTTTTGGTACTATTATGTGTTAGGGAGATAACTTCGCCTTTCTTCGTTTGTTTTGTGCGAGATATCTTATTACCAAATTGTTATGAAGGAATTCGATAGGATGTTACACTGATCCAAATTTCCCTTCGTCGAAGGATGCTCATAATTCCAAGCCGAACATAGATGATGAATTCTTCACTAGAGCCCTCGCCCACCTGCTCGGAAGAACCACCCGTGTTTCGTGCCCATTTTGCTAACTTAGGTGGTGAGGATGACAGGAAGACACGTTCGGTTTGCCCGAGAGCACCATTCGGTTGTCTTCATAAAGGAGTATATTCCTCTTCCAACATTGACTTCGGGATGTGTCAAAGTCCATTGCGTTCTTTTGACATATGGGTTGAGTTCATGGTGAGCGAGGAGCGTATAAATACCAACTTGACTCGAGCGCAGGTCATTGATCTTCAAGACTTGATAAATCTCCGTTAGGAAGGACATCCCGGGCTTGGTTGCTTTCCTCTCCCGGATGGTGTTCGAACACCCATACAATCATATGTAGATGGGGCGAGATAACTTTCTCCTTGGAGAGTGTGGCTCTCTTCTTTGAATCTTCCGTGCTCGGGAATCTTAAAATCCAATTATCTCGAAAGTGAAGTGAAGATGCGGGATGATCTTGCCGCTAAGTTGGGGAATTTCGCTCGGAGAGACTCCATTGCGAAGTCGAAGGACTCTGCCGGAAGAGGATGAGAGGTGCCCTTACGGTTGGTGGATATCTCAATGGTTTCCGGACGAGTTGGAGCCCCGAACAGGAAAAGCGATGATCTTCATGTCGCGGCGTTTTGGCTCTCTGGTTGTCTAGAGACATTTTTGATGACGGCTCGGCAAGAAAGGAATAAGACCGGAGTTGTTAGCGATTCTTTGTGAAGTTGGAAAAGGGTGAAGTTCTTCCCATTGGCAAGTTGTTCCTTGGTTCCCGTATGTGCATCTGGATCACCTAGTTGCGAACATGCGAGTTTCGAATGGTTTCATGAAAGTGGATTCATATGTGCACGTTGCTTTTACGCAAGTCCTGCTATGGGAGCACTTTGAGAAGTATGCTCCAAAACCGTTGCCTTCGCTTCCCGTGAGTTGGGGTGGCTCCGAATTCTTCGATGGGTGAACAGGCGTCAAGAGTTGGCGTGAGCTTGGTTAGTTTTCTTGACAAGTTGCACGAAATCAATTTCCGTCCATGGGAGCCGGTCCATAAGTCGGTGGCTCAAATTGACACTTTTGCTTCTCGCTCCGCTCATGTCTTTGTCTTCGATGGCGATTTGAGCGTTGGTGGCTTGTTTATTCATAGCCGCTTGCCGGTTATATGCCGTCTTTCTTCGTGGGTCTTTCCCGGATAGCCGCTTATAATATTGGCCGTCTTTGCTCGTCACATGGGTTTCGATCAAGGGGTACCTCTTGCTTACCACAAAGTGCTTCCTAAGGATTCGTTGCGTGCCGCCCTCAATGCCGCCAGTGCCCTCGAGCGGGCATCCGTCTTCCCTTCTTACAAATGGGAAGAGTAACTTCGACGACCTTTGGCTATAATGAGTTTTGGTGCGACGAGTTTACCATGATCCAAGCTTTTGTGAATAACGTGGTAGAAAATGTTCGTTGCAAACCTTCCCAGAGTTACAAGGAGTATCCAATATTGAGAGATCCCAAGCGAAAGTTTCCTAGCAATCGGAAAGTCCCTGGCCAAGGAACGGAGAACGAAAAATCGTCTTTGGCGGGTTCCTGACGGTTTCACAAGATCCTCCCACGGCTCTTGTGTCTTTCGATTCTTCCAATAACCAGGTATGTGTCGCCTCCTTTTTGGTTTGTCTCAAAACACGCGAATTTCGGTGAGAATATGTGTCTTGTTTCCTTCAGGGGCTTCGGTAGGGTTAATGCTTTTGCTGCTCTTGCACGTTGCCGGAGACGGCAATTTCTTCAAAGAACTCCAGCAGTGTTGAGCCTTCTCGTAGCGACGATGATGAGTCGGAGAGAGAAGAGGGTTCGACAAGTGAGAGTGATTCCTCCCAGCAAAGACCTTGGTTCTTGTTTCGGGAAGTGGTTTGGTGAGTTTCGCGCTTCTTTTCTTTCTTCTTTTGTTTCCTCTTTTGGGAAAATATCTAACTCAAGTTCGCGGGAGGAATCCGATTCGGAGGATGATTAAGGGGTAGAGGCACACGAAAGCTTGCCTTTGGTGACCACCGCCGGTGACTTGGAGATGGACGGCCAATTGCCGGGCACGGATGTGGCTCAAAGTGGTGGATGGTTCTCTGATGATTGTTGCCGTAGACATGGAGGAAAACCCTTTGCGAGTTGTGAGGCCAGGTGCAGGCGTCATTTTTGATCCTCCGTACTTGGTTCCTCATCCAGGTCATGTGCTGGTTGGCGGCTTCAGCGTGCCGGCTATAAGCACGAGGCGTTGTATACCCGAATCCGGGAGAAATACGGACATATGGCCACAACCAAGAAAGTCACTAGTCGATTTGCCTTTGGTTAAGCGTGTGGAAGAGGCTTTATCTTCCATCGAGGATATGCGTGAGGTGACCGGTCACACTATTTAAAGACGTTATTGCCGACTCGGGAGCACCATCGCGACGTGTGCGTAGAAAAGGAGTTCAACACTTCGTGGTTTGTCGAAGGCCTTGCTTGAGATCAAAAGTTGAAAGATGCGGCAATCGAAAGCCTTTCCGCCGAGGAGATTGCACGACGAGGTGGAACTCGAAGAGCTTTCCAAGATGTTGACTATGAAGAGAGCGGCTCTCGAAGATACAAAATTGACTTTCTCCAAGAAGAAAGCGGAGACTTACATTGGATAATTTTCCTTGAACGTTTCTCTCGCTAAACTTTTATTTAGGTTTTTTTTTTTTTTGAAAGACATATTGGATGTCCGGTTCAAGGTTTGACCTTTTTGGTAGGCAATGGTAGCTTTTGAGGATATTGGATTATTTCTGGGATGAATGGTTTTGATAATATAACTCTGATTATGTTTTGAGAAAGGAATATTGCTTTTATGAAAGTGTGCGCTAGCAATAGGCACAATACTCGGTAGTATAATGGTTTTACTAAAAACCTAAAACAAATCATATATCTTGCGTAGTCGAATTTACTCACTTCATAGGTTTTGCGAACATGCCCCTCTTCATGTAAAAGGCGGTTTCTTGCTAGTAGCATCGCCACAAGTCCCCAATCAATTTCTAGCGATTGCATCTTCATCAAGTCCCCGACTTTCTTGTGTAGTTTTTACAACTGTAACCGTAATTCGAAGAGATCGAGATCGACATTGTCGAGATCGATTGTCAATAGATCAATCCTCCCATTGTGGTCGCCAATTGTTTATGGGTAAAAATCGTTTCGCCGATTTCGGTAAATTCGGTAGATGAGTGAGAAAGCTGGTTCAAACCCTAAACAAATGTCTTTGCACGTGAGCACTTTATGGATTCGAGAGATCAATGCTGTACAAGTCCGGCCTAAACCAAGAAATGGTCGTTCCCAGGACTTGCTTCGGTCCACAAGTGGAGGAGAAGGGTTGATTTGGGGAGGAAGCAAAGAAAGGTGTTGAGGAGAGTAGTATCTCGACTTGTATCAGAAAGTGAAAGCTTAGGAAGCTTGCAAGAGATGAAAGCTTTTTGGAGAGCTTGCAAAGTTGCCTTTATGTAAGAGTAGTATATTTCTCTGGACCCGAGACTTGTTGTCCGGTGGAAATAGGTAAGACCTATTTATACAAGTCGAGATTGAAACGTGCCACGACCTCATGAAGGAAGAGAGTAAAGGGTGAAATAATGGGAGGAGGTGGTAACCGCATGGTTTAATGGGTGAAAACGTTTTTCACCATTATTTCCTCTTTTATTTGACCGCTTTATTCCTATTCACGCTTTCTTAATTGTGAGCGTAGTGTACGCTGCATGTTGTGACCGCCAAACCAAAACCCTAAAGAAGCATCCCCCAGTTTTGTGTTGATATCTCGTTGGTTGCGCCTTGGGTGCAAGTGGTGCTGCTAATGGCGCGTGTGGCATGTGCCAATGGCATGTGCGGAATGCCTTGGTGGTAGGTTGCATGGTTTTGCAAGTTAGGCTACCAGCGTGTGTGTTTGGCATGTGCCAATGGCATGTGCGGAATGCCTTGGTGGTAGGTTGCACGGTTTGCAAGTTAGGCTACCAGCGTGTGTGTTTGGCATGTGCCAATGGCACGTACGGCCATGTTGACCTAGTTGCAAGTCTTGCAAGCCTAGGGCGCTATATTTGGCGTGTGCCAATGGCATAGCGGCTTGGAATATGGCTTGCGGCACGTGTTGGCATGTGCCAATGGCATGTGCGGCCATGTTGACCTAGTTGCAAGTCTTGCAAGCCTAGGGCGCTATATTTGGCGTGTGCCAATGGCATAGCGACTTGGAATATGGCTTGCGGCACGTATTGGCATGTGCCAATGGCATGTGCGGCCATGTTGACCTAGTTGCAAGTCTTGCAAGCCTAGGGCGCTATATTTGGCGTGTGCCAATGGCATAGCGACTTGGAATATGGCTTGCGGCACGTATTGGCATGTGCCAATGGCATGTGCGGCCATGTTGACCTAGTTGCAAGTCTTGCAAGCCTAGGCGCTATATTTGGCGTGTGCTAATGGCATAGCGACTTGGAATATGGCTTGCGGCACGTATTGGCATGTGCCAATGGCATGTGCAGCCATGTTGACCTAGTTGCAAGTTTTGCAAGCCTAGGGCGCTATATTTGGCGTGTGCCAATGGCATAGCGACTTGGAATATGGCTTGCGGCACGTATTGGCATGTGCCAATGGCATGTGCGGCCATGTTGACCTAGTTGCAAGTCTTGCAAGCCTAGGGCGCTATATTTGGCGTGTGCCAATGGCATAGCGACTTGGAATATGGCTTGCGGCACGTATTGGCATGTGCCAATGGCATGTGCGGCCATGTTGACCTAGTTGCAAGTCTTGCAAGCCTAGGGCGCGATATTTGGCGTGTGCCAATGGCATAGCGACTTGGAATATGGCTTGCGGCACGTATTGGCATGTGCCAATGGCATGTGCGGCCATGTTGACCTAGTTGCAAGTCTTGCAAGCCTAGGGCGCTATATTTGGCGTGTGCCAATGGCATAGCGACTTGGAATATGGCTTGCGGCACGTATTGGCATGTGCCAATGGCATGTGCGGCCATGTTGACCTAGTTGCAAGTCTTGCAAGCCTAGGGCGCTATATTTGGCGTGTGCCAATGGCATAGCGACTTGGAATATGGCTTGCGGCACGTATTGGCATGTGCCAATGGCATGTGCGGCCATGTTGACCTAGTTGCAAGTTTTGCAAGCCTAGGGCGCTATATTTGGCGTGTGCCAATGGCATAGCGACTTGGAATATGGCTTGCGGCACGTATTGGCATGTGCCAATGGCATGTGCGGCCATGTTGACCTAGTTGCAAGTCTTGCAAGCCTAGGGCGCTATATTTGGCGTGTGCCAATGGCATAGCGACTTGGAATTAGGCTTGCGGCACGTTTTGGCGTGTGCCAATGGCATAGCGACTTGGAATATGGCTTGCGGCACGTATTGGCATGTGCCAATGGCACGTGCGGCCATGTTGACCTAGTTGCAAGTCTTGCAAGCCTAGGGGCTATATTTGGCGTGTGCCAATGGCATAGCGACTTGGAATATGGCTTGCGGCACGTATTGGCATGTGCCAATGGCATGTGCGGCCATGTTGACCGGGTTGCAAGTCTTGGAGCCTAGGGCGCTATATTTTGCGTATGCCAATGGCATAGCGACTTGGAATATGGCTTGCGGCACGTATTGGCATGTGCCAATGGCATGTCGGCCATGTTGACCCTAGTTGCAAGTCTTGCAAGCCTAGGGCGCTATATTTGGCGTGTGCCAATGGCATAGCGACTTGGAATATGGCTTGCGGCACGTATTGGCATGTGCAATAGCATGTGTGACCATGTTGACCTAGTTGCAAGTCTTGCAAGTCTAGGGCGCTATATTTAGCGTGCCAATGGCATAGCAACTTGGAATATGGCTTGCGGCACGTATTGGCATGTGCCAATGGCATGTGCGACCATGTTTACCTAGTTGCAAGTCTTGCAAAGCCTAGGGCGCTATATTTGGCGTGTGCGATGGCATAGCGACTTGGAATATGGTTGCGGCACGTGATTGGCATGTGCCAATGGCATGTGCGGCCATGTTGACCTAGTTGAAGTCTTGCAAGCCTAGGCGATATTTGGCGTGTGCCAATGGCATAGCGACTTGGAATATGGCTTGCGGCACGTATTGGCATGTGCGATGGCATGTCGCGGCCATGTTGACCTAGTTGAAAGTCTTGCAAGCCTAGGCGCTATATTTGGCATGTGCCAATGGCATAAGCGACTTGGAATATGGCTTGCGTACGTATTGGCATGTGCCATGGCATGTCTTGGCCATGTTGACCCTAGTTGCAAGTCTTGCAAGTCTGAGGCGCTATATTTGGCGTGTGCCAATGGCATAAAAACTTGCGACGTATTGGCATGTGCCAATGGCATGTCGCCATGTTGACCCTAGTTACAAGTCTTGCAAGCCTGATATATTTGGCGTGCCAATGGCATGTTGGAATATGGCTTGCGGCACGTATTGGCATGTGCCAATGGCATGTGCGGCCATGTTGACCTAGTTGCAAGTCTTACCAAACCTGGGCGCTATATTTGGCGTGTGCCAATGGCATAGCGACTTGGAATATGGCTGCGGCCGCGTATTGGCATGTGCCAATGGCACGTGCGGCCATGTTGACCTAGTTGCAAGTCTTGCAAGCCTAGGGCGCTATATTTGGCGTGTGCCAATGGCATAGCGACTTGGAATATGGCTTGCGGCACGTGTTGGCATGTGCCAATGGCATGTGCGGCCATGTTGACCTAGTTGCAAGTCTTGCAAGTCTAGGGCGCTATATTTGGCGTGTGCCAATGGCATAGCGACTTGGAATATGGCTTGCGGCACGTATTGGCATGTGCCAATGGCATGTGCGGCCATGTTGACCTAGTTGCAAGTCTTGCAAGCCTAGGGCGCGATATTTGGCGTGTGCCAATGGCATAGCGACTTGGAATATGGCTTGCGGCACGTATTGGCATGTGCCAATGGCATGTGCGGCCATGTTGACCTAGTTGCAAGTCTTGCAAGCCTAGGGCGCTATATTTGGCGTGTGCCAATGGCATAAGCGACTTGGAATATGGCTTGCGGCACGTATTGGCATGTGCCAATGGCATGTGCGGCCATGTTGACCTAGTTGCAAGTCTTGCAAGTCTAGGGCGCTATATTTGGCGTGTGCCAATGGCATAGCGACTTGGAATATGGCTTGCGGCACGTATTGGCATGTGCCAATGGCATGTGCGGCCATGTTGACCTAGTTGCAAGTCTTGCAAGCCTAGGGCGCTATATTTGGCGTGTGCCAATGGCATAGCGACTTGGAATATGGCTTGCGGCACGTATTGGCATGTGCCAATGGCACGTGCGGCCATGTTGACCTAGTTGCAAGTCTTGCAAGCCTAGGGCGCTATATTTGGCGTGTGCCAATGGCATAGCGACTTGGAATATGGCTTGCGGCACGTATTGGCATGTGCCAATGGCACGTGCGGCCATGTTGACCTAGTTGCAAGTCTTGCAAGCCTAGGGCGCTATATTTGGCGTGTGCCAATGGCATAGCGACTTGGAATATGGCTTGCGGCACGTATTGGCATGTGCCAATGGCATGTGCGGCCATGTTGACCTAGTTGCAAGTCTTGCAAGCCTAGGGCGTTATATTTTGCGTATGCCAATGGCATAGCGACTTGGAATATGGCTTGCGGCACGTATTGGCATGTGCCAATGGCATGTGCGGCCATGTTGACCTAGTTGCAAGTCTTGCAAGCCTAGGGCGCTATATTTGGCGTGTGCCAATGGCATAGCGACTTGGAATATGGCTTGCGGCACGTATTGGCATGTGCCAATGGCATGTGCGGCCATGTTGACCTAGTTGCAAGTCTTGCAAGTCTAGGGCGCTATATTTGGCGTGTGCCAATGGCATAGCGACTTGGAATATGGCTTGCGGCACGTATTGGCATGTGCCAATGGCATGTGCGGCCATGTTGACCTAGTTGCAAGTCTTGCAAGCCTAGGGCGCTATATTTGGCGTGTGCCAATGGCATAGCGACTTGGAATATGGCTTGCGGCACGTATTGGCATGTGCCAATGGCACGTGCGGCCATGTTGACCTAGTTGCAAGTCTTGCAAGCCTAGGGCGCTATATTTGGCGTGTGCCAATGGCATAGCGACTTGGAATATGGCTTGCGGCACGTATTGGCATGTGCCAATGGCATGTGCGGCCATGTTGACCTAGTTGCAAGTCTTGCAAGCCTAGGGCGCTATATTTGGCGTGTGCCAATGGCATAGCGACTTGGAATATGGCTTGCGGCACGTATTGGCATGTGCCAATGGCATGTGCGGCCATGTTGACCTAGTTGCAAGTCTTGCAAGTCTAGGGCGCTATATTTGGCATGTGCCAATGGCATAGCGACTTGGAATATGGCTTGCGGCACGTATTGGCATGTGCCAATGGCATGTGCGGCCATGTTGACCTAGTTGCAAGTCTTGCAAGTCTAGGGCGCTATATTTGGCGTGTGCCAATGGCATAGCGACTTGGAATATGGCTTGCGGCACGTATTGGCATGTGCCAATGGCACGCGTGCGGCCATGTTGACCTAGTTGCAAGTCTTGCAAGCCTAGGCGCTATATTTGGCGTGTGCCAATGGCATAGCGACTTGGAATATGGCTTGCGGCACGTATTGGCATGTGCCAATGGCACGTGCGGCCATGTTGACCTAGATGCAAGTCTTGCAAGCCTAGGCGCTATATTTGGCATGTGCCAATGGCATAGCGACTTGGAATATGGCTTGCGGCACGTATTGGCATGTGCCAATGGCATGTGCGGCCATGTTGACCTAGTTGCAAGTCTTGCAAGCCTAGGGCGCTATATTTGGCGTGTGCCAATGGCATAGCGACTTGGAATATGGCTTGCGGCACGTATTGGCATGTGCCAATGGCATGTGCGCCAAGTTGACCTAGTTGCAAGTCTTGCAAGCCTAGGGCGCTATATTTGGCGTGTGCCTATGGCATAGCGACTTGGAATATGGCTTGCGACACGTATTGGCATGTGCCAATGGCATGTGCGGCCATGTTGACCTAGTTGCAAGTCTTGCAAGCCTAGGGCGCTATATTTGGCGTGTGCCAATGGCATAGCGACTTGGAATATGGCTTGCGGCACGTATTGGCATGTGCGAATGGCATGTGCGGCCATGTTGACCTAGTTGCAAGTCTTGCAAGCCTAGGGTGCTATATTTGGCGTGTGCCAATGGCATAGCGACTTGGAATATGGCTTGCGGCACGTATTGGCATGTGCCAATGGCATGTGCGGCCATGTTGACCTAGTTGCAAGTCTTGCAAGCCTAGGGCGCTATATTTGGCGTGTGCCAAAGGCATAGCGGCTTGAGATTTGGCATTGTTGCCATGGTGTGCGATATGCGGCTTGGTTTGGCATTCTTTGCCATGGTGCTTGTAGAGTGCGGCTTGGTTTGGCATGGTTGCCATGGTGCGCAGAGTGCGGCTTGGTTTGGCATGGTTGCCATGGTGCGCAGAGTGCGGCTTGGTTTGGCATGGTTGCCAATGATGCGCAGAGTGCGGCTTGGTTTGGCATTGCTACCATGGTGCGCAGAGTGCGGCTTGGTTTGGCATTGTTGCCATGGTGCGCAGAGTCGCGGCTTGGTTTGGCATTGTTGTCAATGATGCGCAGAGTGCGGCTTGGTTTGGCATGGTTGCCATGGTGCGCAGAGTGCGGCTTGGTTTGGCATTGTTGCCAATGATGCGCAGAGTGCGGCTTGGTTTGGCATGGTTGCCATGGTGCGTAGAGTGCGGCTTTGCTTTTGGAATTAGGGTTCTGTGTCGAAAACCCTAATCTGGTATTTTGAAAAAACTACCCCTATTAATTATTTACACCTGAGTTAAATGCTCTTAGTTAATGTGTTGCGGGTAACACTAGGTCATGGGGTTTTACGATTTTACCCCTTGTTTAAAAACTACCATCAACAGCAGGTCAAGAGAAGGCTAAGAGTGGTTTGAAATCAAGCACAGAAGCAACTCATGCATGCAGCGTGAGTTCGTCTTGGGTGTTGGTTGTTTTGATTCGGTTGTGGGATGAATTGGCGAGATGATGTTGCCTAAGTGGATGGAGATGGATTGGCTAAGGAAATGATACATGTCACCTAAAACGGTGATCGAGTATGGGAGAATTCGAATTTGCAGAAACTCTTCTAAGCAACAATGGATTCGAGGCGTCGAATGCGGTGAGTGATGGTGCTTCTTGTACCGGAATGGGTTGGTTTGCACGATGTGGAATTGCACGAGTGTTCTTTGTCAGTCATAGCTAGCGTGAAGGTACAGAATACCGTAAAATGGGTTTGTTGGCAAATGCGGAGATACAGTGACGAACACACAGAGTGAAGTGGAGATGACAAGATATGTTTGAAGGAGATGTATCTAGCTCATGAACAACGGTAGGTTTTAGCATGAAGACGTGAGAGTTGGCTGTGTTCATTAATTGATTGTAGTTTCATGATCAATGATTGCTTCTTGTGATGAGAGGAGATTTAAAGGTTCGGAGAAGGGTTCGGATTTCTGGCGATAAATACATGATAATTGAATTAGTTCTGAGAATGGTTAGTTGCGATCGGTGGAGGAAGGTGAATAGCCAAGTCATGGAGATGGTAGTAACATCCATATGAAGAATGATGTCTAGTGTTGGTACAACAGATGGAATTTGGGTGTTTTTGTTACTATGGTCTGAAATGAAATCAAATGGGTCATGTCTGTCGACGGGTGAATTTGTGAGTGAAAGCCAGTCGATGCCATGCTTAGCAGCTCTCAGTGAAATTAGTGAATATATGGTTATGGCTGATTTTGAGATGACCTATACGTTGGTTGTTGAATCGGTTATGGAGAAAGCTCTGACGGTCCGAGTGGAGTAAGGGTTTGCCGGAGTTGTTGTTGCTCATGTTGGAAACTGGAGGAGATAATGGACCAAATGGACTGGGCCTTTGGCAGGATTTGCTAGGTCTTATCTTAAGGCTCTTGGCAACACTACAAAAGCGAATGAGACTAAAGAAGATGGGAGCCGTTTTGGGAGTTGGAACAACGGGGAGGTTGCGGCTCTTGAGCAAAACCCGAGAGAAGGAAAAGACACGACTGACGGCCGCTCTGAGCCATAGAGAAGAAAGACGGTTTGAAGTTCCATTACCCCGATTCCGTTTGGACTTGCTATTGATTTTCTTTCATTTGTTTATGGATTTTGAGAAAGCCATGTTTGGCTAGATTTTTGTGACTAGGGTTTATGTTGAAACCACTTGGAGTTTTAGGCTATTTTGATTGAATAAAATTGAGCAAAAGACTATTATGATTTGATTAGATTAATTCTTAATATCGTTTATTGATTTAATGAAAATACAAGTTGTTGCTTCACCGGTTTTAAAACCTATGTGCGTAATCGATAGTTTTACAAATATGTTTGTCTTCTTATTTGATGATCCATGCTTGGTTAATTTCTTTGATGGGTTATGTTTAGAAAAGCCAAATAAAATTTGTGAACCTATATTTAGTTTCATATAATTTTCTTGCTAACGCAATTTGATGGTGCATGCTTTGGTTAGTATTTTGATGTGCCATGCTCGGGGGTGTCCTGCATGATATTTACGACACTAATACTTATAATAGGTGATGTCGATAGAAAGAACAATAGACAAATATTCATGGATTATGTTTCAATTCAGTAATTGAATAGAAATAGTGGTGGATACTATAAACCCTGGTTACCGATTTTTTCCATTTGCCTCATTTTATTAGTTTAATTTTATTATTTCGTTTTCAATTATAAAAATTCAAAAACATTATTGTTGGTTAATCTTTTTAGAGATATTGATTACAGTATTTCCACCGCTCTTTGTGGGAATGACCCATACTTGCCTCTGTCTATTAGTTAGACACCGTGCGATTGCGGTTATGATATATAGGCAATCCCGAAAGCCTATCAATTTTTGGCGCCGCTGCCGGGGAGCGGTTGTGGAGTATTGTAATTGGTATTTTGTACATAGTTATTATTTTCTTGTACATAGCTTATTTTTCTACTTTCTTTTAGTTGTTTTACTAGATTATTGGATTTTTTTTAGGTACCTTAGTCTGAAGAGCGGCGATTGGAATCAACAACTGGCCTTAAGTAAGTACTTGATATTCTCACTAAGCTTTTGCAAGGTGAGTTATTGGGAAAATTTTACTTTGTACTATGGTTTCTAGTGAGTTGACTTCCTTCATAGCTTTTTGGAATGTTACCAAAAGAGATGAAACAGAGGAGTCATCTGATATTTCACATGAGGAGTATGCATATGCACCACCTTCCCATTATCATGAATCCGATGAGTGTGTATATAATGATTGGAATTATTCTCATAGGTATGATCATTCCGGAACTTATGAAGGTTGTGATCATTACCAACCTTACCCTGATTATGAGCCACAATGTGTTGATTCCAATTATTATTCACACATTTCTCCGTCACAGTATGAGAGAGATGGTCAATCTCACTGTGACCCATCTGCATCATAACTATCTTTGCTAGAACGCCTCAATATTGACATTGTCGAACAGACCAAAGCTAATGAGTTATTTTTTGCTGAGCTGAGTAAAACCCAAGCTTATATTGATCAACTTTCTGAACAAACTGATTTATCGATTGTTCAACTAACGCAGTAGGTACAAAATCGTGGTCTTACTGAGGATACAATTGATTTTTCTTATACTCTTGATATTTATGATGAAATCGCTTTAACTAATGAATCAATGTGTATGGATAATGGTGATGAACTTGATAGTTGTGATCATAGGAATAGAGACATTGTCATACCAAGTGAAGGTGGTGTATTTAGTCCAACTCCTGATCGTGTTAATGATCACTCGCCTATTCAAAAGGATGAGTTTAGGATTGAGTTCACCATTCTTTTAGATGGTGTGACATATCAGTGCTATAACAATGATGCTTATGAAGAATGTGTTAATTCCGAGGAAACTTTAGTTAAGTCTAACGACTTAGAGATGTTACATTCTATCTATAAGGTTTATTTTAATCATCTTTATTGTGATATTCCTATTGATTCCTTGGTTTATGATGTTTATGATGATGATTTAGTACAGGTTTGCAAACCTAGTGGAGGAGCTAATATACCTAGAATTTTTAGCACAACTTTTCAGAAGATTCCTAATTTTGGATTAGAACTGCGTGCTTCTCCAGTATTACTAGATTATTTTGCATCTCGTGACTTCTCTTTGCTTGTGCATGACTCCCAGTTCGTTTCAGCTCTTAGCTCTAGCGAACCCTTTAACTCAGTTATTTTTGATCAAAATGATACATCCTTTGCTAAAACCAGGTTAGGGGGTAGCTCTTTCCTTTTGATAAGCTCTATATCTTTACGTTGCTTCAACGGGGATTTGAGGTTGTCATCGGTTGTATATATTGTGCTCTGGGTTGATCCCCAAATATTTAGGTTGTTGATATATGGAGAGTCTTGTTTGTATATTCCAGTCGGTATATCTATTTTCTGCTTTATTTTTATTTGTTTATTTTGCATATAATGAATTTCCCATCTTAATTTCTACGTTGGATGACTCAATTACATTGAGGACAATGTAATGTTGAAGTGTGGGGGAGTGGTTAAGGTTTTTGCTTTCGTTATTAAAAAAAAAAAAAAAAAAAAAAATATGACCAGCTGTTTAGCGGGTCTACATAAAAATAATAATAATAATAAAATTAACGTATTTTCTATGACCAGCTGTTTAGCGGGTCTTTCTGTCTAGCTGTTTAGCAGACATTTCTAAACCACTGTTTAGTGGTTGGTCTCGCTGTTTAGCAGACTTCTCTAAACCACTGTTTAGTGGTTCTGTCTTGCTGTTTAGCAGACATCACTCTTTATCCAGCTATTTAGCGGATATATTCTTTGTTCTGCTCGAGGACTAGCAAAATATAAATGTGGGGGTGTTGATAAGCACATATGTGCTACATTTTATACCCATATTATATTAACTAGGACTCGATATTTTATTAATAATATTATTCTAGTGTTTTTGCAGAAAGTACTAGCAAATCCGATCACCGAAGAAGAAACGGCTAAATATGAATCTATATGGTGTTTATTGGCTATATAAGCCAGTGGCATTATTTTGAACACCTACTGAAGAAAGCCGAACCACTTTGCATCATGGCCAGACGTCAACAGGAAACAAAGAATTTTCTTCATCACTTCATAGCCAGCATGTAAAGTGGAAACAAAGAAGTCACTTTATCCACCAAGATTGAATACGTGGGAACTATGAGAACATATAGTACATGTTGTGCACCTAAGGTCTAATACTCTTTAACCCAGTTGTGTCACACATGGGCTAGAGGAGTATGTGTACATGGAGTACTCTTAGCATCTTCTAATCATTTTGATGTTCGACCAGAGAAGTAAAAATGGATTTGGGGTTTCATTGAATTTGAGTATTTATGCTACAAAGGTGCTGGTGATGTTATGGTTGTCTGTGGGGTTTGTAATCGGATTGGACCTGGGATTTGCAGGTCAAGAGAAGGCTAAGAGTGGTTTGAAATCAAGCACAGAAGATCCTCATGCATGCAGCGTGAGTTCGTCGTGGGTGTTGGCTGTTTTGATTCGGTTGTGGGGATGAATTGGCAGATGCTGTTGCCGGAAGTGGATGGAGATGGATTGGATAAGGAAATGATACATGTTGTCTGAACTGGTGACTGAGTATGGGAGAATTCGAATTTGCAGGAAACTCTTCTAAGCAGCAATGGATTCAGAGGCGTCGAATGCAGTGAGTGATGGTGCTTCTTGTACCCGGAATGGGTTGGTTTGCACGATGTGGAATTGCACGAGTGTTGCTGTCAGGCTGCAGTTAGCGTGAAGGTACATAATATAGAAAAATGGGTTTGTTGGCAGCGGAGATACGGGTGACGAGAACACACGGAGTGAAGTGGAGATGGCAGCATATGTTCGAAGGAGATGTAGCTAGCTCATGAACAACGGTAGGTTTTTAGCATGAAGACGTGAGAGTTGGCTGTGTTCATTAATTGATTGTAGTTTCATGATCAATGATTGCTTGCTGTGATGAGAAGAGGTTTAAAGGTTCAGAGAAGGGTTCGGATTTCCTGGCGATAAATACATAACGGCTGAATTAGTTGCAGCAGCGAAGTTAGTTGCAGTCAGTGGAGGAAGGTGAATAGCCGGTCATAGAGATGGCAGTAACATCCATCTGAAGAATGATGTCTAGTGTTGGTACAACAGATGGAATTTGGGTGTTTTTGTTACTATGGTCTGAAATGAAATCAAATGGGTCCTGTCTGTCGACGGGTGAATTTGTGAGTGAAAGCCAGTCGATACCATGCTTAGCAGCTCTCAGTGAAATCAGTGAAGATATGGGTATAGCTGATTTTGAGATGACCTATACGTTGGTTGTTGAATCGGTTATGGAGTAAGCTCCGACGGTCCGAGTGGAGTAAGGGTTTGCCGGAGTTGTTGTTGCTCGTGTTGGAAACTGGAGGAGATAATGGACCAAATGGACTGGGCCTTTGGCAGGATTTGCTAGGTCTTATCTTAAGGCTCTTGGCAACACTACAAAAGTGAACAGAGACTAAAGAAGATGGGAGCCGTTTTAGGAGTTGAAACAACAGGAGGTTGCGGCTACTGAGCAAAACCAGAGAAGGGAAAAGAGGCGACGACGGCCGCTACAGAGCCATAAAGAAGAAAGACGGTTTGAAGTTCCATTACCCCGATTCCGTTTGGATTTGCTATTGATTTTCTTTCATTTGTTTATGGCTTTTGAGAAAGCCATGTTTGTCTAGATTTTTGTGACTAGGGTTTATGTTGAAACCACTTGGAGTTTTAGGCTATTTTGATTGAATAAAATTGAGCAAAAGACTATTATGATTTGATTAGATTAATTCTTAATATCGTTTATTGATTTAATGAAAATACAAGTTGTTGCTTCACCGGTTTTAAAACCTATGTGCGTAATCGATAGTTTTACAAATATGTTTGTCTTCTTATTTGATGATCCATGCTTGGTTAATTTCTTTGATGGGTTATGCTTAGAAAAGCCAAATAAAATTTGTGAACCTATATTTAGTTTCGTATAATTTTCTTGCTAACGCAATTTGATGGTGCATGCTTTGGTTAGTATTTTGATGTGCCATGCTCAGGGTGTCCCAGCGATATTTACGACACTAATACTTATAATAGGTGATGTCGATAGAACGAACAATAGACAAATATTCATGGATTATGTTTCAATTCAGTAATTGAATAGAAATAGTGGTGGATACTATAAACCCTGGTTACCGATTTTTCCATTTGCCTCATTTTATTAGTTTAATTTTATTATTTCGTTTTCGAGTAAAGATCAAAAACATTTATTGATTGAATTCATGTTAATCTTTTAAAAGACTAAACTTTCTCTCCCTAATGACTTGCCTAACCATTCTTAAAAGATTGATTTACATAAATGATGACAGCCTAAGCTTATCCTTTTTTATTTTCGGGAATGTCTCAAGTGTCTTAGACACTTATCCTCGCCGTGCTCTATGTCTTTCACCTATTTTGTGTGTCGTTATTTCCCATCGCCGCTTATTTTAGCTTTCCTCGCCACTTTTGGTCTTTGGTTTTTTGCTGACGAAAGAATATCGGTTATTCTTTGCGAAGTTCATATATTCGAGGCAATAATTGAGTTCCGCCTAAAGCCTATCAAACATCTTACTTTTAGGTAGTGACATGCTTTAGATAAAATCTTTTTTTCTCAGTAAGAATTTTCTTTTCATCTTCTTCTTCATCATCGCTCGCACCACCTTTTCTTTTATCACTTTAGTAATTTTGTTAATTTTGCCATCTGGCTGATTGGTTGTTGAGATTTGAGATTAACTTTCTTTTTGATTTTTTTCTCTTACAATTGTTACCTCTGAGAGATAAACTTATCTTTTGAAAGCAAGCAATACAATTTAGAAAATCCAATTCTACTCGCGAATGATAAAATGAAAGAATTTGCTTTGAAAGAGATTCTGTTATGGGACCGTCGGGGGAATAATTTCTCGGCATTAATTCAACATCTTTCTTCAAAAGGAAGGTAGCAAGCCATTTGACTATCTTAATTTATGTGTTTATTCCATGAATGCTTTACTACCCCTGACAATGTCAATAATGTTCGATAAGAAATTCTCCGATCTTGTTTATTTGTTATGCAGAGTCCTATGAGAAAGCTTCGCTCCACCATTTCCACCTCAGTCTGATTATTCTAAAATTCGCAAGGAGAATGGACTACTCTCTCGCATCTTGCCTGCTCTCGACCGCAAAATGAGCGAAGATTTTACTATATGTCTTACTCAGAAAGACATGGGGATAGTAAGAATCATCAAAAGGCAAAAGGTCAAGTCCTAACGACATTTTGCTGTCTAACTCCCTTGCCCCTATATATTGATGATTTGGAAGTAAGTGATGACAAGTCCCCGATTCTCCCGATTGAAGAAACCTGCTATCATTTCTCGTAGTCATTTATTTGATTCGCAGACCGCCTTTACATTTTCATGCAATGGCTCATTGACCTTGCCTTATCAATTATTTGTGGTCTTCTCCGAGAGGTCTTTCCCTCACTTTATGGCGAATATTTTGCATGTAAAGACCCATTGATCTTGTCTTATCATTTTCCAAGTATTTTGCAGATGTTTTAGTTAATATGACAAAGTTTAATTTTATTATTTCGATTTTTGATTTAATTACCTTCTCCATTGATGATCCATCCACTAATATTTCCCACCGATTTGGCAGGTTATAAAAATTCAAAAACATTATTGTTGGTTAATCTTTTTAGAGATATTGTAACCGCAAGAACTTTCCCCGACGCACTCCGAAGGTAATTTTTCCAGATTGGGATTTTGATGTCAAACGCCTTTTGTAAAAATTCTCTCAAGTCTTGTAATCTACTTTTACTAGCATGTCATCTACGTATACCCTCTAGTGTCTTGTGTATCCACTCGCGAATACATTTTCTACCATCTCGCTTTCAAAGATGATTACATGATTGTTTACAAGAAGAAGAATATAAAAATACCAAAAAATAAAACCCAAATACAAATAAAGATACATGTTACATGTAAATCTCGAAGAGAAAGAGCAAAACACCGTAAAGATACCCAATTTTTTTTTGATGAGAAGTATAAAAAAAAAATTTATGAAAAACAAAGAGATAAGACGGTATAACCCGTATGAATCAGTTCCATCCATTTTGAATGTTCGTCTTCTTTAATTAATAAGAAATGCTCCAAGAAGAAAGGAGTGTTAACTCTTACTTTTGTACGTATGAATGAAAAATCTGGATGCCCTAAATCCCCTTTGTTGATGATAAACTTGAAAAGGAAAAAGTAACCACTACACTACCGACTTTTTCATTCAGGAATCTATATGGACAATTCTTATACGATCTATACGTTCTGTTACGAAACTGTATAAGATTATTTTAACAAGGTAAACCTAGTATATATTCGACACAAACCAGATTCCAACAAGAACAACTATTGTAGTTTTTTTTTAAAGTTAAGTTAATACTATCTAGGTTTAAATATGAATAATTAATTGGGGGATATGGGAATTAATTGGGGGATATAGCTACAGGACAAAAACGGTGTCCCAATAGCAATTCTGGGTGACCCCCTATGTAATTATTTTTTTAATTCCTAATCTAGCCCCACACTAATCCGGATTATTGATTAATTATAATTAGTAAAATGTTAAGTATTTGGGGATAAATTAGTGTGTATTTATTTTTATTTGAATTTGTGTGGGTTAGTTGAGAGTAGAAGGAGGGAAAATGGTTTTTGAGTGGAATTTTTTTTTTGAAAATGGAAGATGATTGTGATGAGAGAATTGCTGCTAAGAGGTTGAAAATTTGATTTTTTTTTCTTTGAATCCACCATTGTTGCAGCTGAAAAAGCTTGATGCCGGCATGGTATTCAACCAAAAACCATGCCGGCATTTGTTGGAAATTTTCATAAATTGTTTGCCACTATCCGGGGGTGTTCGGGGGGGCGTAGCACCTCGTTACAAAAATTTTCAGGTTTTGATCTTCAAAACCTATTTTTTCTGGTTTTAATCAGTCTACTTCCGGCATAGTTATCTGATTTTCGAGCATGCCGGAACTACTTCCGGCATGGTTTTTTGCTTAAATTTCTATGCCGGAACATGATGAAAAGTATCCAGAAAATTGATTTTTTTTTCACTTAACTACCGGCATTGATAGATTTATATCGAGCATGCTTGCATTTAGTTCCGGCATTGAATTTCATCACTTCCGGCGTGGTCTTCATCCTAAATAACCATGCCGGAACTCACTTCCGGTGTGGTCTTCATCCTAAATTTCTATGCCGGCACATGATGAAAAGTATTCAGAAAATTGATTTTTTTTTCACTTGAATACCGGCATTAATAGATTTATATCGAGCATGCTGGAATTTAGTTCCGGCATTGAATTTCATCAATTCCGGCATGGTCTTCATCACTTCCGGCATGACCTTCATCATTTCCGACATGTTCTTCATCACTTCCGGCATGTTCTTCATCACTTCCGGTGTGGTCTTCATCGTTTCCGGCATGTTCTTTATCATTTCCGACATGGTCTTCATCACTTCCTGAGAGAAGGAGAAGAGAATTTGAAAGGAAATGGGGGAAAATTTAAATTTGAAAGAGAATGGGAACATTTGGGTTTCAAAGTTTTAACCCTAAAAAGATTAATAAGAAGTGGAGATGGAAATGGGGAATATGATTTTGTTTTTGATTTTAAGTTTTTTGATTTTTATTTTGAGGGAAGGGTGTTTTAGTATTTTCGCCCCCCAAAAGTCACCCCTTAGCACACACCATGGGTTGGGGGAAGTAATTCATATCCCCCAATTAGTTTCTATATCCCCAATTGCGTGTTCTTAAATATATACAACATGTGATATTTTAATAATAAAGATAAAACAATATAATGAGGAAAAGAAATAACGCAGACACCAGAAATTTTTGTTAACGAGGAAACTACAGTCTTGGAGAAAAACCCCAGGACCTAGTCCATATTTAAAACACACCGATTTAAGTCATTACTGCGACTAACTACTACCAAACTTCGGACTAGATGTAAATTTTGGACTAGATGTAATACCGCTTGATTGTTTTTGTGTACCTGTACAACTCCCAACTGAATACCGATTCTCTGTAGGAATCGCTCTTGTAAATATTCTAGCAAAACACTAATTCTCTTTAGAAGATAATACTAAATAGTTAAGGATTACAATTTCCGTACCCTAGAAAAGTACAAATATTCCAGTCATATAATTCTGATGTACAAATTATATGGATTATGATAAATAATCACCTAGATATAGGTTGCGTAACTATCTAAGAAAATTATCACCGATCTATGTTTTACGATCTCCGAGTAAAGGCTTTAACGGCTCAATATTTTTCGTGAAGAACAAAAAGGTGCAAAACAACATTGTTTAATACAAACAAAATTTTCAATGGGATGGTTTGTGTAGCTGCATAAAACCTCCTTTTATAATAACTTACCAAGGCTAAGTTGCTTAGAATTCAAGCTACATTTTATAGGAACGGAAATATCAAAAACTTTACCAAAATAGGATTAAAGGCACGTTTTTGCGCTTTAGTTCACGAGTTGTTGCAAACAGTTCATGTACTGTTTCCTATTCATGAACTTCCTTTAGCCATATATTTCTGCTTTCGTAAATCATTCATAACTCCTTCGTTATAACTCGGAATTGAATGTTTTTTGGCTCATTAGTTTCGTATTTCCATTCACCATAACATGGAGACCTTTCGTGGGTCAAAGGCCATATATTCTAATTAAAGTCTTAGGCTCAAATATCCTTGAGTGTATACATGTGTATGTTTACTTTCATAAGAATTGTTTCACAGAGTGAGCACTTTGTTCTGATAGATAGAGAGGTAGAATAATTAAGAGAATCAAGTATTGTTACTAACCTTTAATAAAGTTCTCCATAGATGTCTTCGTGTAATTAATCTTCAATCTCCAGCCGTCAAGGATAACTTTAATTCCATACTCTACTACTTCTAATCTAGTCGGAATAGACTTTAGTAGACTAAATCAAGAATGTGCTTTCGCATCTAAATTTGACAACTGACTTGACATAGCAATGTCAGTGGGTTCAACCAACAATTCTCTAATATAACTCAATAATATGCCTTGATGAATCATCGATGTTCTCAAATCTAGAATAACAAGTTATGAACTATCCAACAAAGACTGAATAGATCACCATTAAAGTGAAGAAATGAAATGATTGCTCTTCAAGCGTGGAAAAAATCGCCCAAAAAGCGAAGGCAAAATCCTCGATATGGGAGAAATGTGTCGAAAAATACAAAAAATGAAAAAAAAAAATAGTATCTTAGTCAATTAAATAATCTACTAAAAAAAAAACCTTACTTACATCTGGTCCATACGAACCAAATCTGAGCAAGATGATAGTGATGGCTATAAGGGTTTCAAAGAGATGTTTTTGGAGAGAGATAAAAGTTTTCAGTAGTAAATACTTAACCAATTTAGACCGATCATCATATGTGATCTAGAAGTGTTAGATGAACAAGGTTAATACAAAAGTGTTCATATAACTAACTTTGGTTAATTATTGTTGAGCCAACTCAATATACACGTTTAAGTACGGTTACCCATATCTAAATGAAGGTATGTATATTTTATTTGTGTATAACAAGCTAAGACCATCTAACGATAGAGAGATATTGCTTTGGTTTTAAGCAAACTTAGCTTGAATCTTAAATTAGGTTTTCATCTAACGGTGAATATTGATTGCTTTGTTTCAAAGCTATCAAACCCTGATTTGAAGACTATATAAGGGAGAACTCTAGCAACTGGAAAACCGAATCCCCACACTTTCATGTGTGATACTAGTTGCGACTAGAGTCGATTCTCCTTTAACCTAGGTTTTTCTAAAACCATTATAGGTTAACGACTTTAAGACTTCATTTGGATTCTGAAGCCAGGCCCAACTATTTTCTATGTAGTTATTGAGTACTATGTTCTCTAAGATTTGCTCGAGATTTATCTCCGATAGGTAAGATATAAAAAGTAATCACAAAGCTCTTCGTCTCATTCTTTGTGATTCCACAATAACTTGTTCTAGTTTGAGTGAATCTTATATCAGAAGAGAAGATTCTCAAGAATAAACAGACTATGTGCAATCAAAGTTCAACAACCGTTAGTCCATCAAATCAATCGAAAACTAATAAACTGTAATTATCTAGTTTCCCACCAACGGTACTCGTAGAGCTTCTTGATCCCACAGAAGTCTTTAAACGAGCGGTCGTAAGAGATTTCGCCTAATTAGGGTACTTTCCTCTCCGGATAGACGGCTCCACCAGAAACAACAAAAAGATGAAGTTTTCCTGGCTCTTAGGATAGTTTTCTAGAAATGCAAACTTAGGTATTTCTAGACCAAGGATGTTTGGACACCAAGGAATTTCCAAAACCGAAAGTATTCTCAAGATATGCAATAAATGCCCAATCGGTTTTCATAATTCCTGGAAATGCTTTGTCCAATATTTACCGAAATCTCTCAATAGAAAATCATCTTTCATTACTAATTTTATTCTCTAGAGATATGCATTTAATTGCTGGCAATTAAAGCATATAAAACTAACAGCCTTAATTAAAAGATTCTTAGTTTATTTCGGACTGGGATCTCCTTGAGTAATTAAGGAATAACTTTGAACAATAAAAGATAAGAGTTATTGTTCGTGTTCAAAGTATGTTGACATCTTTTCTTTGTAAATCATCTTTCATATTTACAATCTTGGAATCGATTATACCACACTTCCAAATAAGTTTAGAATTGGTTCATTTGTATTCCAAGACAACTATATGATTGATCAAATATCAAATCACAATCATGGGTTCAATCGGTTCTACCAATCACTAGGATCGGTTATACCTTAACATGGAACACTTATGATCGGTCACACAAGTTACCAAGACCGGTTACATCAATTACTAGGATCGGTTCCGTGAATTACTAGGACCGGTTACCATATACTCATGGTATTGCTTGTGAACGGTCACACCAGTCACTAGGATCGGTTACACCAATTACCAGGATCGGTTACACCAATTACTAGGAACGGTTACACCAATTACAAGTATCGATTACACAACTCTTTTGTGATCGTTCACACCAATTACTAGGATCGGTCGCACCAATTAAAAATATCGATCATACCATCTCAAGTGATTACTTAGGATCGGTTACACTAATTAATTAAAACTAGTCATACCAAATCATAAGTCAGGCATTGTGATTAGTTATACCAAGATACATAACAAGTTATGATCGGTTCTACTAACTCACACATATTGGTAATCCAAAGATATGCAATGAATATCAATACCAATAAGCCTAGAGATTTCCCTTTCGATTCATAAAACAAGTTCATGAATGTACTTCCTTTAAACAAATGTAAACATTGTTTCCTAGGATGAAATCTTCACCTTTACCCATACACATAATCACAATAGCATTCATACGATTATTTCGATGTCATATCTACGAAGTTCAAAAGATAAAGCGTTATACTTCGTAGTCTAATTCCTTAATACTATGATCATATGATCATGTCTCACCACTAGAGTAAAATATTCATTCATGACTTCATGATTATGTTTTCAATATAGCACGACTTGAATGATACGTTAGGAATGAAACAGTTCAAGTCAATATTACTAACCTCAAGAGGAATGATGATGTCGTCATTGTAGCTCGTTACTTTTTCACGTTCTTGGTCTTGAGTAATACTTGTATGTCTCATATTCCTAGACTTTCTAGTCTAACCTATACGAAGTTGTCTCTAGTACATAATCAAGCGACTCTTAGATGAGTTTTGGTTCACTAAAATATGACAACCAAACTTGACATACCAATGCTTGGTGGGTTCAACCGAGCTATGCTCTAACACACTCCCCCTTACATAATGATCTGTAAACCATATGTATTTGTAGTGTAAACTACACAATAATTCTCCCCCTTTTTGTCAATATAAATTGGCAAAGATACAACTTTGAAAACAAAACTTAGTGTATTCGGGATCATAATGAAAATTCTCAAAATGTCATTCCCGGATACTTCATTAACAAATTACATGTGACTTAAAAGAGAACATATCAACTTTGTTTTTTTAGGCAATAAATAAAGATGATTTCAAATAGTCAAAACTTAGTGTATTCATCAAGGAGTTTATAAAGATACAAGATAAGCACTCCCCACAAAGATTTGGAAATTAAGCACAAGTTCAATTAAGAACTCTCCCCCATAAAATGTCATTCCCGAAAGAACAACAAGAGCGACCTTACTTTTATAAGAAAATAAGGATTTTTTTGGACATTAACAAATTACATGAGACATGAATTTGTATCCAGCAAACTTAATAAAATTAACCACAAAGGAACCTCAATGATTAATTTAATTGGAAATGCTCAACATATATAAGAGAACTTACGGAGCCGTATAATACTTTCACATAGAAGTGGATCAGGGAAAGATCAATATTGCGGAATATTCATTCTATTTTTCATCAAAATTTGCATAATGATACCATAGACTTAATCTTTGACATCAAAAGTTCATTATATTTTCCATCAATATTTGCATAATGACATATAATAGACTTAACTTTTGAGCATATATGGGATAATCATAGTTCACGGACGTAAACACACATATCCCATAATAAGTTCATAATATATAAAACCAATAAAGATTAATACTGCAAAATCATCTTCCAAATAAACTTTAGAATTTATATAAATAAATCTAAAAACATTGCAAGATGAAAACGTTGGCAATAGCTATGTGTAATCACAATAATTGTTATTCCAAACCCTAGTTATCCTTCTTAAAAACACAAGAATAAATTCTCATAAGAAGTTTCCTAGACATATTAAAAACTACTCCTAAAAACACAACCATCACAAGCTAAAATCAGAGTTCACGTTCGGAAGATTCACGTGTTTCAAGACCTTCGAGCTCGTGATTGACAGCATCAACTGCTTCTTCGGAGAAGGTATTCTCATTGAGAAGATCCTTAACATGTGTCTTCATGAGAACAAGGTCAGAGTTAACCTTTTTCAACTCAGTTCGTAACACATCAAGACCTTTCATAGTATCAACGAGCTGCACTTTTGCTTCCTCAAAGTGTCTAATAAAATCGACAACCACTTCAGAAGAAATCACTTCATCGTCCTCAATGTCTGAATAATTATCAGGTGATTGAGAAGAGATATCGTTAAATTCTATACAGGTTCTTTTCTTCTTACCTTTGGACTCGAAACCAAAACCCTTATTAAGAAAACCTTTTGCAAAATCACAAGTGCCAGAAGGTGACGCAATTCTTGACAAGAAAAATAACCTGGAGTATGCGTACTCAACTTAATAGGTTTGGTATTTAAATGGTTTCTCAGGGAATAATATTTTAGGGTTTCTATAGTCGTTTCGTGACATGAAACACGGGTACCCGTATGAACACAGCCTTGACCCATAAACGTCAGACACTAAGACAATTGAAAAGGCAAACCAAGAAAACTGTTTGCAAAGCAAAATATTGCTAAGTGAATATTTTCACAAATCTTAGCTAAATAAATTTTATATTCTCTCAAGAGGAAAATTTAGAGCATAAGAGTGGCATTCTTAAACCAAGAATAATTTCAAAAACAGAAGCAAATAAACCTAATATTTTTGAAATTAAAGGACTTATGTAACAATGCCTGTGGACAAAAGTTTGGATAACGACCGATAAGAGAGTAGCACAAACAAAATAAAGAATATTTTTCCAGCAGACATACCTGTTTATAGAACAGTCTTACTCAACATGATTTTTCATGAGTAAGATTTCAATCATTGTGATTAATTAGCACAAGCATGAGCTTTGTGCTCACAAATGATTGTTGTTCATAGTTAAACCTCTTTTTCCTAATCTTTTGAGGAAAACCTTTTTGATGTGAAAAGTTATCATAAAACTTATTATCATCAAAATACGACGCATAGTATGGATTCTTACCTGAAGGGTTTTGACCAGAGGAATTTGACAGCCTGTTTATGAGCTCTTTGTATCCTTCAATTATCAAATTTAGTTGTCTTTCACACCTCCATTTTTGCTTGCTTCTTTTGGTACCTCATTCACATCAAGAACAACAACATCTCCCTTTTTACCCGAAGAAGATCCTTTTTGAAATCTTCTTGGATGATTTTTGTTAAGATTTCTGTTACAAGCTTGAACATTCGAGGAACAAATCGAACTGACTTTACTGGTTGGATTCACAGGGTGAGTACTAAAACTAATTTGTTTAGACATACGAATGTCAGTTACACCTTTGAGAATTAAAGGTGTGTTGAAGTCGACCTTTGAGAATTAAAAAGGTGTGTTGAATTGGAGTCGAACAATAAAATTGTCATTCAACCTAGATTTGCCTTTTTGTTCAAATTTAGACATGTCATTTTCAAATCAAAATCAAAATTTTTGAACCCCTCACACAGTTAGAAAATAGAAAAACCTCTAAATCATGGTAAACATGTTCAATATAACAATATTGATTGGAGTATAAAATTTTAATTTTAATTAGAAAAATCATGACTTATGAGAAGCAATATAAAATTATTAATAAATAGTTAGGAGATTTCTTCCTTTGCTCCTCACTCAAGCTCCCCAACCGCGATGTGAAGATTTCTTGATTAGAGGAAGATATAAGGAAGATATAAGCACATCTTTTCCAATAGGAAGGGATTGTGATTTAGATTCTGGAACTGAATTTACAGATGGGTCAAAAGCGATTGGTATAGTGGACTCTTTAGAACATCCTTGAATAGAGAGTTTACTCAAAATATGTTCAATTTCCAAGGCATCCTCTTTGAGTTTCGCGTCGAGTAAGGTTCGTGCGGAACAGACTGTGACGTTTTCTTCACGAAGAACCTTTAATTGAGAGTCACGATCATTTACCGTAACAATATGTGTATTGACTTTGTGTTTCAACCGATTCATTTCATTATCCTGGATTCTAACAAGTTTTGGAATCACTGCACTCTCTTTGGCTGCTTACCTTTCTACTTCAGATTCAAACTCGTCGGTAAGGTAATCAGGGTAACACTTATCAATGCTTGTCTGTTTCATTGGAACACAATGTTCCTCTATATTCGAGATTCACAAATCTTTCTCTTTAATAGATTTTATAAAAACAGAACTTTTGTTTCTGGTGATCCGTTTATCGGAGATAGCACAACTGTCCATAGATTCATATTGCTACAAATACAAATTTATGAGGTCTTAAATGTGTTTGCCTTCTCTCATACCAATTGAAAAAGCGGGGGTATAACAACCAAATCCAATATTTTGTTTAGGCAATCTGTATGGACTAACTCCAATATACTTTCATGAGAATCAACCACACTATATTAAGCCGCTACAGATACTAGCATACTATAACTTGACTATATGGTAGTAGAACAAGTTATTGTGGAATCACAAACAATGAGACGAAGATGTTTGTGACTAATTTTATATCTTACCTATCGGAGATAAATCTCGAGCAAATCTTAGGGAAGATAGTACTCAATACGATAAAACAAAGTAAGATCAGAACACGCAACTACAGAGAAAATAGTTGGGTCTGGCTTCATAATCCCAATGAAGTCGTCGTTAACCTATAATGGTTTTAGGAAAAACCTAGGTTAAAGGAGAATCAAATCTAGTCACAACTAGTATCACATAGGAGGTGTGGGGATTAGGTTTCTCAGTTGCTAGAGTTCTCCCTTATATAGTATTCATATCAGGGTTTGATAGCTTAGAAATAAAGCAATCAATATTCATCGATAGATGAATACCTGATCTAAGAGTCAAGCTAAGTTTGCTTGTAACCAAAGCAATATCTCTCCACCGTTAGATGGTCTTAGCTTGTTACACACAAATGAAATATACCTTCATTTAGATATGGGTAACCGTACATAAACGTGTACACTAGGTTGTCTCAACAATAGTTAACCAAAGTTAGCCATATGAACACTTTCATATCAACCTTGTTCATCTTAACACAACTAGTTCAAATGACTCAAATGAAACTAGTTATAGAGTTGTTCAATTGTTTATATTCTCATAGAAGTATACAAGATACAATTGAAGCAAAATCGGTTTTGATTCACTCGAATCAATTCATGAACATTATAGCCACGGTTTGCAAAGATTGCATTCCTTATTATATAAATGTATTTGTCATGAGTATGTAAACATACTTATACGATTTTAGAACTTAACCCACTCAAGTATGCAAACGAGTACACATACTTAGAGTTCCGGACTTGGTCTGTTCGCCAGTATGCAAACGTGTACGCAAACTGTCGTTCATGACCGAACTCAGTTGAAACCAGTACGCATACGTGGACGCATACTATAGTTCCCGGACTTCAACTGTTGAATCAGTACGCATACGTATACGCATACTAAATTCCCGGACTTGGAATACACTTGCAACAGTTAGCATACAAGTACGCATACTGTGCTATATCCAATCAATGGTTAATTGTTCCAAACTCCCATTTTAATCATTGAAGCATTCTTATAAGACGATAATAGCTGTCTCACACAAACTATTAGATTCAAAGCAATTTTCAAGTGATAAAATGATCAATACGAAACATTCTGAGTCTACATCAAATGACTATCTCACACAAATCATATAAGATGTTACCAGGCGATTTTCACATGATCATCTTTTGACTTTCGCAAGAATAAAATATGAACTTGGTTAAAGAGAAATCTTACCAACACATATTTCGAGAAATATGTAAGCGAGTTAAACTCAGCTCGAAATATCAAATGTGTATATTTTAAAGTCTATATAGCTATACGACTTTGTCTAAATAGGAGATATAATAGAAATAGACTTCTAAATAAGATAGATGAGTTTAAGTCTCCACATACCTTTTGTTGATGAAGTTCCACAAGCTCCCCTTAGTAGTTCTTCGTCTTCAATCGATGAACACCATGAATTCTAAAGCTCAACTACACATTCTATCCTAATTCAAGACATAGCTATAAGTAGACTAGAAATCAAGAATTATAGTTTTGACAACAAAACTTGAAAAACAAGCTTGAGATAGCAACGCTTGCGAGTTCAACCAAGTAGTGCTCTAACAAGAATTATTTTGTAGTTCACACTACATACATATGGTTTACAAATCATTATGTAAGGGGAAGTGGTTTTCATTGTGAGATGAAGTATTGACTAAGGGGGAGTGATACATATCACTGTAGTATTATTGTCAAAGTTTTAATACAATTGAACTTTGATGATGTGTAATAATATCATGACACTATATAACAATAATTGAGAACAACTGTTTTCTTATTGTTATGGCTACGGATCTTCAACAACAATGATGCTGAGTTGAACACGTTCAAAATCGCTGGAGTACTTGGAGTGACGAAGAATTCAAGGTGTAAATCGGCATCAATACAATTCTTTGTGATTAAAAGTATTGATTGCAAAATCTTAACAATTACTTTGGTAGTTGATAATAAGATAGATCTAAGAACCTGAAAAAGGAGTTTATTGAGATAAACAGAAGAGCCTTTTGTCGAACTCACATCACTTGGTTGAAAAGAGTTGATACCAAACAGATTTGTTGTTCCTTTACAGTTTGGAATACGAACCAAAGGAATTGTTCCAAGTACGTGACTTATTCATAAGTTGGAGGCGTGGGAATACAGACGGAACTAGGTGAACTATAGGTTTAGTTGCTTGGTCTCAACTATACGAAGTTGGTTTGATTTTGTATATCGGCTTAATCTTGAGAGTATTCAATTCTGGACAAGGTCCCGGTGTTTTTCTGCATTTGCGGTTTCCTCGTTAACAAAATCTTGTTATGTCATTTACTTTTATTTTCCACAATTATAATTGTCGTTATTATAATTTAAAGTAAATTACACAAACGTCAATTCCTAATTACTTGATAAGTAATCCTATTATGTTTGGTTAAGTCTGAACCTTTTATCAAGTAAACATACTTCGTTGTTGTATTGTCTCGATCTCGTATCCATAGACGATCACACGAAGTGTGAACCGATTTGTTATATTGTCTCGACTCAGTCCATAGACAATCACTTTCGGAGAAAGGACTTATAGGTGGAAAAGTTTTAGATTGAGGTATATTTGGGTACCCTCGTCTTTTCAACACAATTGAAGCAAAATCGGTTTGATTCACTCGAATCAATTCATGAACATTATAGCCACGGTTTGCAAAGATTACATTCCTTATATTATATAAATGTCTATGTTCATGTACATAACCGATTTTAGAACTTTAACCTTCAAGTATGCAAACGTGTACGCATACTTGAAATACCCGGACCAAGATTTGGTTTCGCCGATACGCAAACGGGTACGCGAACTTTCAATCCCAGCAGAAATATTCGGACATGAACATGTACGCCAGTACGCAAACGGGTACGCATACTTAGGTTCTCGGATTTCTCAAGCCAACATGTACGCAAACGGGTGCGCATACTATGGTTCCCGGACATGGATTACATATGTGCAAGAATATACAACATGACATATCCAATAATGGTTAAGTGTTCTAAACTCTTATTTCAATCATTAAAACTTTCTTAGAGGATGACGATAGCCGTTTTCACACACTATTAGCATCAAAGCAATTTTCAAGTTATTGAAATAATCATAACGAAACATTCCAAGTCTACACCAAATGATTGTATCACACAAACCATGTAAGATGTTAATCGGCAATTTTCACATGATCATCTTTTGACTTGCGTCAAGAATATAAGATGAACTTGGTCGAAGCGAAAGCTTGCCAACACATATTCCAAGAAATATGTAAGCGAGTAACCCATCTCGAAATCTCAAATGTGTAAAATAGAAAACTATATCGTAACACGACTTATGTATCAATATAGGAGATAGAGTAGAAATAGACTTTCCAAGTGATAGATGAGATTCAATTTCCACATACCTTTTGTCGATGAAGTTCCACAAGCTCTCCTTAGTAGTTTTTCGTCTTCAAATGATGAGCGACGTGAAGTCTGAGGCTCAACTACACAATCTATGTCCTAGTCCGAGACATCTACAAGTAAACTAGAAATGAAGACTTATAGTCTTGATCACTAAAATTGACAAAGTTTGGATGAGAAGCTACAAAGTTTTATTTATTTTGTAATCCATATGTATTGATAGTTTTATCACTAAAATTGACAAAGGGGGAGATTGTTAGAGCACTGCTCGGTCGAACTCGCATGCGTTGCTATCTCAAGCATGTTCATCACTTCCAAGTACTCCATGATTCTAAACGTGTTCAACTCAGCATCATAATTGTTGAAGATCCGTAGCTATAACAATGAGAAAACAAATGCTCTCAATCATTGTTGTACAGTATTATTACACAACATCAAAGTTCAATTGTATCACAACTTTGACAACAATACTATGGTGATATGTACCACTCCCCCTTAGTCAATACTTCATCTCGACATGAAAACCACTCACCCTTACATAATGATCCGTAAACCATATGCATTTGTAGTATGAAACTACACATTAATTCTCCCCCTTTTTGTCAATATATATTGGCAAAGGTACGAAAACTAGTGGGATCCTCATGAAATTTTCATAGAGATACTTCATGACCAAAAGAGAATAACATACCAACTTATTTAGATGCAATCATATAGCCGAAGCTAAATGCATTCATCAAGGAGTTTATAAAGATACAAGATAATCCCTACAATATTCCACAGCCGCACTCCCCACAAATATTTGGCAATCAAGCACAAGTTCAAAAAGAACTCTCCCCCATAAAATGTCATTCCCAAAAGAACAACAAGAGCGACCTTACTTTTACGAGAAAATAAGGATTTTCAAGAAACACTAGAATACTTAATAGAAACACATCTACTAGAAACAAATGCAAAAATAAAACAACACTACTCTAGGATTTCCAAACTCAATTGCCCAACAGATCGAGATAAGCACAAGGGCAAGAGTTATGGAAGACTAATGAACCAGAACAACACCAATAGGCTACTATAAGTGTTGAAATGTAGTAGTATCTAATGGTTTGGTGAGAATATCAGCCAATTGTTGTTCGGAAGGCACAAATTCCATATTAATGATACCATTTTCATAAATATCTCAAATAAAATGGTACCTTATGTCAATGTGCTTAGTTCTTGAGTGCTCAACCGGATTCTCAGTTATACGAATCGCACTTGAGTTAACACAAAAGATCTTCATTATTCTAGAGTCAATTCCATAATCAGCAAGCATTTGTTTCATCCATAGAAGCTGAGTAAAACATGAGCCTACAGTAATATATTCTGCTTCACATGTTGAGAGAGATTGTGAATTTTTTTTTCTTGCTATGCCAAGCTACAAGATTCAATCCTACATAGTAGAAACCCCCTGATGTACTCTTTCTGTCTTCCACACATCCTACCCAATCAACATCTGAATAGGCAGTAAGATCAATGTTAGTATCAAAAGTGTAGGAGAGACCATACCCGGCAGTGTGATTAATGTAGCGTATGATCCTCTTTGCAGCTGCAAGATGAGATTCCTTAGGATTCACCTGAAACCTAGCACATCAACCAACAGTAAAAGCAATATCAGGTCTAGTGGCTGTCAGATATAAGTGGCTTCCAATGATGGATCGATAAAGTTTTTGATCCACATTTACACCTTTCTCATCTCGATGTAGTTTACCCGTGGTAGGCATAGGAGTTAGTTTTGGAGTTGACTTATCAATGCCGAATCTTGAAACAAGATCTTTTGCATATTTCTCTTGAGATAAGTAAATTCCATCCTTGTTTTGTTGAATTTGTAATCCCCAAAAGAATTTTAATTCACCAACGTTGCTCATTTCAAACTCCTTACCAAGAGAGACTTGAAAGTCATTTGCAAGTTTCTCCGATGTTGATCCATAGATGATATCATCTACATAAACTTGAGCAATCACAACATCTTTCCCACTCCATTTGGTAAACAAAGTTTTATCAGCTCCACCTCTCGAAAAACCTTTCCTAAGAAGAGATGTAGTTAGTTTTTCGAATCAGGCACGAGGCGCTTGTTTTAACCCGTATAATGCCTTATTGAGCTTAAGGACGTGATCAGGGAAATCAAGGTTTTCAAATCCCTTAGGTTGAGCGACATAGACTTCTTTCTTTTAAGTTTCCGTTTAGGAACGCAGATTTGATGTCCATTGAAACAACTTAACCTTAAAAAACAAGAATGAGCTAATAACAATCAAATGGACTCAAGGCGTGCCACATGAGAAAAGGTTTCGTCAAAGTCGATTCATTTAATCTGTGAATATCCCTGAGTGATAAGTCTAGCTTTGTTCCTGACAATGGTGCCGTACTCATCAGACTTGTTCTAAAATATCCATTTAGTACCAAAAATATTGATATTGGGGGACAAGGTACGAGTTTCCATACATCCTGTCTTTGAAATTGATTTAACTTTTCATGCATTGCATTCACCCAATGGGGATCACTAAGAGCTTCATCAATGTTCCTTGGCTCTACTTGCAACAGATAACAACCAAAATTGCAAATATTTTGAAGTTGTCCTCTCGTCTTAGTAGTAGATTCCCTACCTCCAACGATATTGTTAGTATCATGATTCTTTTGAACCCAGAGATGCCTTGGAGGAGCACGTTCTTGTTCAACAGGAATAGCTTGACTAGAGCTTTTTTCCTCATCACTAGAGACATCAGGATCAACAACCGTTGGGAAAAATTCTACTGATTCTGAGGTTTCTTTGATTTTCTCAATTGTCTCGGTTGGAGGCAATTCAGCATGAGAGTCATCATGACGAAAATTACTTAGATCATCAATGCTAACATTTGCAGATTCCATCATGACTTGGGTTCTGAGATTAAACACTCGGAAGCCACGACTGCCAGATGCATGGCCAAGAAAAATACCTTCATCGCTTTTTGAATCAAATTTCCCTTTCTGTTCACGGTCCTTTAGAATGTAGCACTTACTGCCCAACACTCTGAGATAGTGTAAGTTGGGTTTCTTACCGTACCAAAACTCATAGGGAGTGTTTAAGGTCTTTGACCGTAAATAAACACGATTGATCAAGTAGCATGCCGTAAAGACAGTTTCACCCCAAAACCTTAACGGTAAGTTTTTGTTATGGAGCATTACCCTTGCCATTTCCTGAATATTTTTATTCTTTCTTTCTGCCACACCATTTGCTTGTGGAGTAATAGGTGGAGATTATTGTTGAATAATTCCCAGAGAGTCACAATATTCAAATACTTTGGTGTCTTTGAATTCAGTACCACGATCGCTTCTAATTTTCTGTAGTTTGCGACCCTGTTCATTATGGATTCTATTAACAATAATCTTGAACTCACTAAGCGTTTCATTCTTGTGAGCCAAAAATGCCACCCAAGTGAATCTGGTGTAATCATCCACCATAACCAAAGCATACTTCTTTCCAACCACTGTAGATTATTGAATTGGGCCGAAAAGATCCATATGAATTAAATCAAGTGGAGCTTTGGTGAGAATATCTCGAGATGATTTGTGTGGAAATTTCGTTTGTTTACCATTTTGGCAGGCACCACATACACCCTCAACCTTAGCATTGATTTTGGGAACGCCTTTAACAAGTTCTTTGTTAATGATCTTAATTAGAAGACGATAATTGATGTGACCAAAACGCTCATGCCAGAGGTGAGTAGATTCTACCTTAGTCAAATTCCAACAATTATTGAACTGAGTATCTAGAAGATAACAGTTATTTTTGCCACGTGATCCTTGAAAATCAGTTTTCCAGATTTGTCGACAATGTCATATCCATTAGCATTGAAGAAAACCTTATGGCCTTTGTCACAGATTTGACTAACAGAAAGAAAATTAGCAGTCATACCTTTAACATATACGACATCATGTATTTCAGGAACGCCAGGTAATTTGATCGTCCCCTTCTTGCTTATGTAGCAACAACTTCCATCTCCAAAAGTTATTGGTCCACCATCAAAATCACTTGTGTTGATAAACCATGAGAGATCTCCAATCATATGCCTGCTACATCCACTATCAAGGAACCATTGAAAAGGTGATGTTGACTTTAGAGCAAAAGCTCCCATACTAGCACTACTAACCACATTAGGCTTTGTTGTTAGTATTGAATGTCTTTTAAGAGTAGACAAAAATTGTACCGCTTTCTTATGAAGATTACTTGCAAATTTTAGTCTTTTCTTGAAAGGCAAACAAACATGTTGAAAGTGATCATGAGAACCACAAAACAAGCATGTGCCAACATCATTAACCTTGTTCGAAGAATTCTGAGCACTATCAGGTTTCACAAAGCCTAGACCTCGCTTATCACCTGACTTATGGCAATTCTCCAAAGAAGAATTAGAGGAGTTATTTAAAACCATTGAAGATGCTTTTACAGATTTCAAATCCTTAAGCTTTGCAATTTGTGCAGCAAGATTAGTGTTGATCCAGATTTGTTCATCTAACTTCTTCTGGAGGTCAACTACCTCTTCCGAGCATTCTTGAAGCTCGAAATTTTTGATATAAACTTCGCAATGAAGACCATCAATTTTTCTTATCAAGCGATGTTTTTCGTGACAAAGAAAATTGATGAGTTTTTTTAAATCAGGATTTCAACCTTATCTATTGTTTCTAGAACCCACTCGATGTTAAGTTTATCCATTTCTGGTGAAGCGTTTTCAGAGACAATATTGTCCATTATCAGATCCCTACAAACACAAACTTATAAGGTCTTTAATGTGTTTGCCTTCTCTGATACCAATTGAAAATGCGGGGTTACCAGAACCACACCCAACAATTCGTTTGACAATCCGAGAGGACTTACTCCAATATAATTTCTAGAGAATCAACTAGACAGTCAGACTCAATCTAGAGAAAAGTATATCCAAGAGTTTATATCTCTATCTCTTAATTCAATCTGCAATCAACAAATAAAAATTTGCGAGCCCGATTTAATATATGAGAAGTAACTTGAACGGTACCAAAGACCAATGTTCAAGGATTAATCAATTTCAATCAACAACCAAAGTTTGGATTTCCTAATTGATCGATACAACGCACAACCTGTGATATTTCAATTATATAACAAAATATAATGCGGAAAAGAAATAACATAGACCCCAGAATTTTGTTAACGAGGAAAACCGAAAATGCAAAAAAAAAAACCGGGACCTAGTCCAGCTTTGAACACCACACTGCATTAAGCCTCAACAAACACTAGCCTACTACCAATGAACTTCAGACTGGAATGTAGTTGAACCCTAATCAATCTCACACTGATTCAAGGTACAGTTGCGTTCCTTATGTCTCTGATCCCAGCAGGATAATACGCACTTGATTCCCTTAGCTAATCTCACCCACAACCAAGAGTTGCTACGATCCAAAGTCGAAGACTTGATAAGCAAATCTGTCTCACACAGAAAAGTCTATTGGTATAGATAAATCTGTCTCCCACAGAAATACCTATGAGTTTTGTTCCATCTTTTGATAAATCAAGGTGAACAGGAACCAATTGATAAACCGGTCTTATATTCCCGAAGAACAGCCTAGTATTATCAATCACCTAACAATAATCTAAATCGTATGGAAGCGAAACTAGATATTGTGGAATCACAAACGATGAGACAAAGGTGTTTGTGATTACTTTTTATCTTGCATATCGAAGATTAAATCTCGATCAAATCTTAGAGAAGATAGTACTCAAATGATAGAATCGGGCAAGATCATAACACGCAACTACAAAGAAAATAGTTGGGTCTGGCTTCACAACCCCAATGAAGTCTTTCAAGTCGTTAACCTACAGGGTCTCGAGAGAAACCTATGGTTAAAGGAGAATCGACTCTAGCTATGCAACTAGTAACACACAGAAGTGTGAGGATTAGGTTTCCCAGTTGCTAGAGTTCTCCTTTATATAGTTTTCAAATAAGGGTTTGCAATCTAAGTTACCTTGGTAACAAAGCATTCAATATTCACCGTTAGATGAAAAAACCTGATGCAACCAAGCTAATATCTTTCAACCGTTAGATCGAACTTAGCTTGTTTCACACAAATGAAATGTACCCTCATTTAGGTTTATGTAACCGTACCTAAACGTGTACACCATGTTGGCTCAACAATAGTTAACCGAAGTTAGCCATATGAACAGTTTCATATCAACCTTATTCATCTTAACCATAACTAGTTCAAATGACTCAAATGAAAATAGTTAGAGAGTTGTTCAATTGTTATATTCTCATAGAAGTATACAAGAACACAATTGAAGCAAAATCGGTTTGATTCACTCGAATCAATTCACGAACATTATAGCCACGGTTTGCAAAGATTCCATTCCTTATTATATAAATGTTTATGTTCATGTACATAACCGATTTTAGAACTTTAACCTTCAAGTATGCAAACATGTAAGCATACTTGAAATACCCGGACCAAGATTGGGTTTCGCCGGTACGCAAACGGGTACGTGAACTTTCAATCCTAGCAGAAATATTCGGACATGAACCTGTACGCCAGTTTGCAAACGGATACGCATACTTTGGTTCCCGGATTTCTCAAGCCAACTGGTACGCGAACGGGTGCGCATACTATGGTTCCCGGACATGGATTATATATGTGCAAGAATACACAACATGACATATCCAATAATGGTTAAGTGTTTTAAACTCTTATTTCAATCATTGAAACTTTCTTAGAGGATGAAAATAGCCGTTTTCACACACTATTAGCATCAAAGCAATTTTCAAGTTGTTGAAATAATCATAACGAAACATTCCAAGTCTACACCAAATGATTGTATCACACAAACCATGTAAGATGTTACTCGGCAATTTTCACATGATCATCTTTTGACTTGCGTCAAGAATATAAGATGAACTTGGTCGAAGCGAAAGCTTGCCAACACATATTCCGAGAAATATGTAAACGAGTTAAACCCAACTCGAAATCTCAAATGTGTAAAATAGAAAACTATATCGTAACACGACTTATGTCTCAATATAGGACATAGAGTAGAAATAGACTTTCCAAGTGATAGATGAGTTTTAGTCTCCACATACCTTTTGTCAATAAAGTTCCACAAGCTCTCCTTAGTAGTTCTTCGTCTTCAAATGATAAACGCCGTGAAGTCTGAGGCTCAACTACACAATCTATGTCCTAGTCCGAGACATTTATAAGTAGACTAGAAATCAAGACTTATAGTTTTGATCACTAACATTGACAATCATGCTTGAGATAGTAACGCATGCGAGTTTGACCGAGCAGTGCTCTAACAGTTGGGTCTGGCTTCAGAATCCCAATGAAGTCTTTAAGTCGCTAACCTATAATGGTTTTAGGAAAAACCTAGGTTAACGGAGAATCGACTCTAGTCTCAACTAGTATCACATATGAGGTGTGGGGATTAGGTTTCCGAGTTGTTAGAGTTCTCCCTTATATAGTGATCGAATTTAGGATAGTGGTAAATAGAGTTGTCGTTCACTCGGACTTGTTGAAATCGATTCTAGGATTTAATAAAGAAAAATAATAAAAATAGAGAAAATATACAATTTATGTCACAAGATGAAGAGAGTTACTGGGACTCGGGATTCCACTAATTCTCACATTCATGCGGTTCATCTATTAATTCCGGACAATTAAAGCTCATAAAATAACGAACATCGACTCTAATTCTTTGCCAAGGTAGATTTTATAAAGAATTATATGTAATTCACAAGCATGACGCATCTAAAGTACCTAAGACTAAGCATGCGACATCTAACGAATTCACAAATAATAAAGAAAACTCATAAATCAATTATAATAGTGCAAATAGTCATAAAGGAATTAAATAGAACTACCACATGGGTGCAAAACAACTTCCTCCGTCGTCCCAGTGACGGGTTCTAGCTCCGCATGGTGAAAACACTCTCAAAGGATTTTTTCATTGCTCAAAAAGGTGTTTACAATGGTGAAAAAGAGGAGAAATATAATAAAAACCGGGTTTGTAACAGTTATAAGTGTTACAAACCGAGCTGTTACAAAGAACGATAAAAGCTTCCTGTCACTGTTTCTTTAAGATTGTGTCCAGAACTACGACCCTCGGCTGTGAGTCGTTATCACTGTAGCATGTACGATGGTATGACGTGCGTCTTATGTTCTTCGTGTTCTTGATGTGCGGCAGCAGCAGAAAAGTTCTCTGCAACTCGATTCTCGCCTCTGTCTTCTCCCAATTCTATCCCAAACTCTCCATTATTCGGTATTATTCTTCACGGCCAGTTTCAGATTTTTTTGATCTCTACATGCGTTATGAAGCTTCCAAGTTGCCATATTTAACTCCTTCACACTCCAAATAGTTGTTAGAGTCTTCCGAACGCGTGCAAACTCCTCTGTTGCTCGCGAAATCCCGTGAATATCTCCTCCGGTGTGTGTTGCCCTGTTTTTCTTCTCGCGGAAATTCCAGCCAAACTGGATCGAAACCAACACCTCTACCATCCCTTTCTAGCCCATAGAAGAGTACCCAATCAATTCCAGCCCTTTAGTCTCACCGAAACAAGCTTAAATTGTCAACCTAAATCTGCCAGGCGAGAATATATTTTTTCCCGCCAAAACCACCAATTTGAAATGGTGAAGATGACCTCCCCCTAACAGCGATGGGGGTGCGAATAGCAGCTTCCTTAAGGGGTGTCCTGGGGTGCCCCTTAGTAATTGAGGTGCCCCTTAACCGAAATGAGAGTCCGCATAGCACATGTCCTCCGGGGTGTTCCGAGCAACTTTTCGAGGCGAATTTTCCAACAATCTTTATTTCCCAAAAATACCTACAAACACACAAAATACCATAATAAGGACAAAAACGAGTACTAACAATACGAAACATTGAGGAAAAATTAGACACATAAATGCGTCTATCAAATACCCCCAAACTTATTATTTGCTAGTCCTCGAGCAAAAATAAAATTCTAACTCACTAGGTGGCCCCAGTGACCTAGTTAATCTCGGGAGGGTTTACCAGAGGTGTACCCACAAAACCATTACTCCAGACCCTAGATATCTACGCAGAACCTTGGAAAGCACTAAAGAATCTCCTTGGTTGGCATACTTATTGACTATAGGAGGAAGTACCCTGATGCGAAATTCCAATTGTTGTACACGAGTTTGCTCTCAAGCATACTAAAATTCATATAAAGTGACAGAGCTCTACTCAGATAGTTTCTGGACATCATAAACCGGAGTCAACCAATCACATGGATAGATTAAGAAGATGGATGTAGAGAAAAACGTGGATGATGTTGACTAAGGTGAACCTATCCTAATGGACTGAGATACTGGTCTGGACTAATATCAACACATTGATAAACTTAGTGTATTCATCAAGGAGTTTATAAAGATACAAGATAAGCACTCCCCACAAAGATTTGGAAATTAAGCACAAGTTCAATTAAGAACTCTCCCCCATAAAATGTCATTCCCGAAAGAACAACAAGAGCGACCTTACTTTTATAAGAAAATAAGGATTTTTTTGGACATTAACAAATTACATGAGACATGAATTTGTATCCAGCAAACTTAATCAAATTAACCACAAAGGAACCTCAACGATTAATTTAATTGGAAATGCTCAACATATATAAGAGAACTTACGGAGCCGTATAATACTTTCACATAGAAGTGGATCAGGGAAAGATCAATATTGCGGAATATTCATTCTATTTTTCATCAAAATTTGCATAATGATACCATAGACTTAATCTTTGACATCAAAAGTTCATTATATTTTCCATCAATATTTGCATAATGACATATAATAGACTTAACTTTTGAGCATATATGGGATAATCATAGTTCACGGACGTAAACACACATATCCCATAATAAGTTCGCAATATATAAAACCAATAAAGATTAATACTGCAAAATCATCTTCTAAATAAACTTTAGAATTTATATAAATAAATCTAAAAACATTGCAAGATGAAAACGTTGGCAATAGCTATGTGTAATCACAATAATTGTTATTCCAAACCCTAGTTATCCTTCTTAAAAACACAAGAATAAATTCTCATAAGAAGTTTCCTAGACATATTAAAAACTACTCCTAAAAACACAACCATCACAAGCTAAAATCATAGTTCACGTTCGGAAGATTCACGTGTTTCAAGACCTTCGAGCTCGTGATTGACAGCATCAACTGCTTCTTCGGAGAAGGTATTCTCATTGAGAAGATCCTTAACATGTGTCTTCATGAGAACAAGGTCAGAGTTAACCTTTTTCAACTCAGTTCGTAACACATCAAGACCTTTCATAGTATCAACGAGCTGCACTTTTGCTTCCTCAAAGTGTCTAATAAAATCGACAACCACTTCAGAAGAAATCACTTCATCGTCCTCAATGTCTGAATAATTATCAGGTGATTGAGAAGAGATATCGTTAAATTCTATACAGGTTCTTTTCTTCTTACCTTTGGACTCGAAACCAAAACCCTTATTAAGAAAACCTTTTGCAAAATCACAAGTGCCAGAAGGTGACGCAATTCTTGACAAGAAAAATAACCTGGAGTATGCGTACTCAACTTAATAGGTTTGGTATTTAAATGGTTTCTCAGGGAATAATATTTTAGGGTTTCTATAGTCGTTTCGTGACATGAAACACGGGTACCGTCTGAACACATCCTTGACCCATAAACGTCAGACACTAAGACAACTGAAAAGCCAAACCAAGAAAACTGTTTGCAAAGCAAAATATTGCTAAGTGAATATTTTCACAAATCTTAGCTAAATAAATTTTATATTCTCTCAAGAGGAAAATTTAGAGCATAAGAGTGGCATTCTTAAACCAAGAATAATTTCAAAAACGAAGCAAATAAACCTAATATTTTTGAAATTAAAGGACTTATGTAACAATGCCTGTGGACAAAAGTTTGGATAGCGACCAGATAAGAGAGTAGCACAAACAAAATAAAGAATATTTTTCCAATGAGACATACTGTTTATAGAATGTCTTACTCAACATGATTTTTCATGAGTAAGATTTCAATCATTGTGATTAATTAGCACAAGCATGAGCTTTGTGCTCACAAATGATTGTTGTTCATAGTTAAACCTCTTTTTCCTAATCTTGTGAGGAAAACCTTTTTGATGTGAAAAGTTATCATAAAACTTATTATCATCAAAATACGACGCATAGTATGGATTCTTACCTGAAGGGTTTTGACCAGAGGAATTTGACAGCCTGTTTATGAGCTCTTTGTATCCTTCAATTATCAAATTTAGTTGTCTTTCACACCTCCATTTTTGCTTGCTTCTTTTGGTACCTCATTCACATCAAGAACAACAACATCTCCCTTTTTACCCGAAGAAGATCCTTTTTGAAATCTTCTTGGATGATTTTTGTTAAGATTTCTGTTACAAGCTTGAACATTCGAGGAACAAATCGAACTGACTTTACTGGTTGGATTCACAGGGTGAGTACTAAAACTAATTGGTTTAGACATACGAATGTCAGTTACACCTTTGAGAATTAAAGGTGTGTTGAAGTCGAAAAATAGAATTTTCATTCAACCTAGATTTGCCTTTTTGTTCAACATGTCATTTCAAATCACAAAAGAGACACACTTTCTGATCACCTGAGTGATTGGAGTGAACAGAATTAACACCATCGTTAGGAAATTTCTTCCTTCCGAGCGATGTGAAGATTCCTTGATTAGAGGAAGATATAAGCACATCTTTTCCAATAGGAAGGGATTGCGATTTAGATTCTGGAACTGAATTTACAAATGGGTCAAAAGCGATTGGTATAGTGGACTCTTTAGAACATCCTTGAATAGAGAGTTTACTCAAAAGATGTTCAATTTCCAAGGCATCCTCTTTGAGTTTCGCGTCGAGTAAGGTTCGTGCGGAACAGACTGTGACGTTTTCTTCGCGAAGAACCTTTAATTGAGAGTCACGATCATTTACCGTAACAATATGCGTATTGACTTTGTGTTTCAACCGATTCATTTCATTATTCTGGATTCTAACAAGTTTTGGAATCACTGCACTCTCTTTGGCTGCTTACCTTTCTACTTCAGATTCAAACTCGTCGGTAAGGTAATCAGGGTAACACTTATCAATGCTTGTCTGTTTCATTGGAACACAATGTTCCTCTATATTCGAGATTCACAAATCTTTCTCTTTAATAGATTTTATAGAAACAGAACTTTTGTTTCTGGTGATCCGTTTATCGGAGATAGCACAACTGTCCATAGATTCATATTGCTACAAATACAAATTTATGAGGTCTTAAATGTGTTTGCCTTCTCTCATACCAATTGAAAAAGCGGGGGTATAACAACCAAATCCAATATTTTGTTTATGCAATCTGTATGGACTAACTCCAATATACTTTCATGAGAATCAACCACACTATATTAAGCCGCTACAGATACTAGCATACTATAACTTGAATATATGGTAGTAGAACAAGTTATTGTGGAATCACAAACAATGAGACGAAGATGTTTGTGACTAATTTTATATCTTACCTATCGGAGATAAATCTCGAGCAAATCTTAGGGAAGATAGTACTCAATACGATAAAACAAAGTAAGATCAGAACATGCAACTACAAGAAAATAGTTGGGTGCAGCCATAATCCCAATGTCGTCGTTAACCTATAATGGTTTTAGGAAAAACCTAGGTTAAAGGAGAATCGAATCTAGTCACAACTAGTATCACATAGGAGGTGTGGGGATTAGGTTTCTCAGTTGCTAGAGTTCTCCCTTATATAGTATTCATATCAGGGTTTGATAGCTTAGAAATAAAGCAATCAATATTCATCGATAGATGAATACCTGATCTAAGAGTCAAGCTAAGTTTGCTTGTAACCAAAGCAATATCTCTTCACCGTTAGATGGTCTTAGCTTGTTACACACAAATGAAATATACCTTCATTTAGATATGGGTAACCGTACATAAACGTGTACACTAGGTTGTCTCAACAATAGTTAACCGAAGTTAGCCATATGAACACTTTCATATCAACCTTGTTCATCTTAACACAACTAGTTCAAATGACTCAAATGAAACTAGTTATAGAGTTGTTCAATTGTTTATATTCTCATAGAAGTATACAAGATACAATTGAAGCAAAATCGGTTTTGATTCACTCGAATCAATTCATGAACATTATAGCCACGGTTTGCAAAGATTGCATTCCTTATTATATAAATGTATTTGTCATGAGTATGTAAACATACTTATACGATTTTAGAACTTAACCCACTCAAGTATGCAAACGAGTACACATACTTAGAGTTCCGGACTTGGTCTGTTCGCCAGTATGCAAACGTGTACGCAAACTGTCGTTCATGACCGAACTCAGTTGAAACCATTACGCATACGTGGACGCATACTATAGTTCCCGGACTTCAACTGTTGAATCAGTACGCATACGTATACGCATACTAAATTCCCGGACTTGGAATACACTTGCAACAGTTAGCATACAAGTACGCATACTGTGCTATATCCTATCAATGGTTAATTGTTCCAAACTCCCATTTTAATCATTGAAGCATTCTTATAAGACGATAATAGATGTCTCACACAAACTATTAGATTCAAAGCAATTTTCAAGTGATAAAATGATCAATACGAAACATTCTGAGTCTACATCAAATGACTATCTCACACAAATCATATAAGATGTTACCAGGCGATTTTCACATGATCATCTTTTGACTTTCGCAAGAATAAAACTTTCGCAAGAATAAAATATGAACTTGGTTAAAGAGAAAGCTTACCAACACATATTTCGAGAAATATGTAAGCGAGTTAAACTCAGCTCAAAATATCAAATGTGTATATTTTAAAGTCTATATAGCTATACGACTTTGTCTAAATAGGATATATAATAGAAATAGACTTCTAAATAAGATAGATGAGTTTAAGTCTCCACATACCTTTTGTTGATGAAGTTCCACAAGCTCCCCTTAGTAGTTCTTCGTCTTCAATCGATGAACACCGTGAATTCTAAAGCTCAACTACACATTCTATCCTAATTCAAGACATAGCTATAAGTAGACTAGAAATCAAGAATTATAGTTTTGACAACAAAACTTGAAAAACAAGCTTGAGATAGCAACGCTTGCGAGTTCAACCGAGTAGTGCTCTAACAAGAATTATTTTGTAGTTCACACTACATACATATGGTTTACAAATCATTATGTAAGGTGTAGGACCTGAATGTCGCGACAACAATATTTCGCGAGATCAATAAACAACTGCATCGCGAAGGAGTCGCATGGAGGTAAATAAATGACGTAATAGATGACGTAATGGCAGTCGAAACATGAGGAAAGTGTGAAGACTTGGCGAGATTTAAGAGTGTCGCGAAGGCAAACAGTTGTACATTCGCGAGCATTCGCGAGACGTTTCCGAAAATAAGGGACAGTATAGCTGTCATCCACTATGTAATACCCTATATAAAGGGTCGAGTAAGTCTGTTATGGGAGAGGTCTTTTTGAATTGTGAAACAAGTCATTAGGAGAGAGAAAGTTAAGAGTGATTGTAATTTCTTTAGCTTTGTTCTACATTTATTTGTAAATCTTTCAAGAAAACAATTAATAAAACACATTATTATTCATCTTCAAATGGATTGATTAAACAGATTTGAATGAGGGGTGTAGTGTGGGAAATCCTGCAACTACATTTGCGCTAGAAATAGGGAATGAACAAGATTGAAGATTGAAGAGTACAATTAAAATTGCTTAAATCAAGAAAATGAGAAAGGAAAAGGTTAAATCAGATGAGATAGAAGAATTAAGAAGCAAGGAACATAGTGAAGAAATGGAATACAATTCAATTACAAAAGCAATGGTTAATGAATTCCATGAAAATATTAGAGGAAGGATACATAAACGAGATTTCGAAGGAAAAAAGATTATAGATGAGGAGAAGACATCGTCTTTGAAGGAATGGGAAAAGCAGAAAATAACATTCACAGTAGCGGAAGTTCCTAGATAAAATTTGAATCATACATCTCCACTAGTGATCACGATAAATGCAAGCAAAAAAAGAGAAGAATCGGCAAAGGTAGCGGAAGAATGGGAAATAAATAGAACTTTGGTGGATACGGGGAGTTTGGTGAGTATCATGTTTTACCATACTTACAAAAAATTAGGATATAAAGATGAAGAAATGAGTTCTCCAAGATATAATATTCATGGTTTTGGAAAATCTATAACGAGTACCAAAGGGAGATGAAATTGCGAATTTTACTTGGAGAAATTGAAACACAAGTGACATTAAGTGTAGTGGATATGGAATCGCCATACCACATATTGTTAGGGAGACCTTGGGTACATGCGATTAAAGAGTAGCATCAACACTTCATCGATTGCATCAAATTTCTGTCTTGAGTGGAATTGGTGAGATCGGAGAGGAGATATTGATAAAGGAAGAATATATTATCAAATCGAGGTAAAGCATTATGAAGGGCAAATGAAGAAGCGAAAAGATCGCGGAAGATGATAAAAGCAGCTAAGAAAGAAGAGGAATTTAGAATTTACATGATAAGAGCAAAAGAAGGAAAAGGAATACAGCGAAATCATGGGAGAAGGGAGTGAGTTCGCGAAGGAAATAAGAGGACCAACTCCTATGGGAGAACCGAATTCTAGCTATGTCGCAGCAGAACAAACAAAAGAAGTGAATGTTGGAACCGAGGAGGAGCCTAAAATCTTAAAAATTGGGACTAAAATGGAAGCGGATGAAGAGAAAAGAACTATTGAGTTGTTGCGAGATTATAAAGACATTTTCGCATGGGATATGGATGAAATGCCTGGTATAGATCCATCTGTGGCTTGCCATAAATTGGAAATTGACAAGAATGTAAAACCCTTTAAACAAAGAATTAGAAAGATCGCGACGGCATATCATCCTCAAATAGAAGAAGAATTGCAGAAAATGTTGGACGCAGGAATTATTAGACAAGCAAAATATCCCGAATGGATAGCAAATATGGTTATAGTTCCAAAGAAGAAAAAAAGGAATAAGAATTTGTATAGACTTTACTGATCTAAATAAAGCTTGTCCTAAAGATAGTTTCCCTTTACCAGATATTCCACAATTGGTTGAAGCAGCGGCAGAAATGAAAGGATATCTTCTCTTGATGGATACAAGGGTTACAATCAAATTCCTCTCGCCAAGAAGACCAAGAACATCTGCTTTCTTTGCTCCAAGAGGATTATCTTGTTATACAAAAATGCCATTTGGTCTGCGAAATGCCGGTGCGACATACCAAAGGATGGTGGAGAAGGTGTTCGCGAGATGGATACATAAAACACTGGAGGTATATGTTGATGATATGTTAATAAAAAGTAGAAAAGCAAAAGACCACGTACAGGATTTGAAAGAAATTTTTGAACAAATGAGGCAATTTAATATCAAAGTAAACCCAGAAAAATGCACCTTTGGGGTCGCCTCTGAAAAATTTTTAGGGTACATTGTATCCAAAGAAGGAATTCAAGTCGACCTAGAAAAAGTACAAGCAGTTCGCGATATGCCAACACCGGCGACAATAAAAGATGTTCAAAAGTTAAATGGGTTGTTAGCTTCGCTAGGGAGGTTCATATCGCGATCGTCTGACAAATGCAAGCACTTTTTCAACATCCTTAGAAAGGGATCGAAGTTTAAATGGACAGATGAGTGTGAGAAAGCCTTGCAAGGAATAAAAGAACATTTAATGGACATATCAATTTTGCAAAAAGCGGAAGAAGGAGAAGAATTGTTGATCTATCTTGCGACAACTTCGCATGCATTAAGTGAAGTGTTACTGCGAGTGGACGCAGGAGTAGAAAAACCAATTTATTACATCAGCAAAACTTTCAACGCTGCGGAAAGGAATTACTCAAAAATTGAAAAACTAATCTTAGCATTAGTTTATGCAACATTTAAGCTTCGTATATATTTTCAAGCGCATGTTGTCAAGGTGGTGACAAAAGTACCAATAGAATCAGTGATGAAGAATTCAAAGAGGTCGGGAAGAGTTGAGAGATGGAATGCTCAAATAAGTCACTGCAAACTCAAATATGAAATACTATCTTCGCCAAAATCACGGGTTGTCGAGACTTTTTAGCGAGAATTCCCTTTGGAAGAAGATGAATCGGTAGAAGAAATGATGGATATTGAGGAAGAACATGGAGATCCGAAAGATTTGTTAACGGAGCCGAATAGATGGGAAATATTGGTAGATGGGTCATCAAATGGAGAAGGAAATGGAATAGGAATTGTTGTGATATCGCCAGAGGGTAATAAAATAGCTCTTTCTTTCAGATTGGAGTTTGCATCAACAAATAATGAAACAGAATATGAAGCTATAATACATGCCTTGCGATTTGCAATAGAAATGAAGCTGGAGAATATGACAAGCCTAAATTCTCTTGCGAGAATAAAGCCTCATGACATTTGCGTCTTTTGACACTTATCAGCTCCCTAATGGAGGGTGCCGCCCTTATCTTCTCCCTGGTTGCCCCTTCAAGGAGGCGTACATCGGCCATACAAGACTAGCTCCTCCCATCCGGTCTTAACAACAACCGATTTGTTTTCGCAGTCTCTTATCCCTTATACCTATAGGGCTTATGGTTACGAGACTACACCCTAAGTGGAGTTTTCTTCGGGCCGAGTGCAGCATGTGCCAAGACTTGTCAAGAGTGGTAAGGAAGTTCCATGCTCCCCGCACTCTTGACTCAACCGTGTACCTCGGCGCCTTGGTCATACACGGACTCCTTGGAAGAGACCCTCGGGCGTCCAACCAGGGTATAACCTTATATATATAGTTGGAAATCCAAGGTATCTCCCCCGGATAGGCTTTCATGGGCCCCAAATCTCCATGACTCGAGGTTTCGGGAGCGGTGTAACCTTCCACCGAGTCATGTTAAGAGATACCCCTTATATGACGTACTTTAGGTCTTACATTTGCCTCTTGCGAAGTATCATTCGCGAACTAGGGTGTACGCCATAAAGGTTTGTCCCATTCACTCACTCATTCATTTTATCAATTTATTCAATCATTTGTCTGCGAAGTTATCGCACAATCTTGCTTTATTTCCATTGATCTCGCAATCTATCCGTCGCGAAAACATTACATCACCAACTCATTCCATTTCTCCCATCTTCTATGGATAATATTTTTTAAGATATAACCTATTCCACGGCCTATCTAATTTTTTCCCTACATCTTTGCCTTCAGGATCCATTAATTTATATGCCCTGTGCCAACTATCTCCTTGATAATATAAGGTCCATCCCATTTTCTTGCCAGCTTGCCACCATTTTCTCGCTGATATATAGGTGTTTCTCGCAGCACCAAGTCACTGGATGAAATTCACGTATCTTGACACGTTTGTTATATTCTCTGGCCAATCTTATTTGGTAATTCTCCATATCTTTGTAGTGCTCTCTCTCTTTTTCTTCTAATTCATCTAACTTGATTAAGATGTTACCCGCACTAAGATTTTTCTCCCAAGCTTCTTTCTTTGTAGTTGGAATTTTCACTTCGTTGGGAGTACAACTTCAACTCCATATGTTAAACAAAAGGGGACATGCATGTAACTTCTCTTCTAGTTGTATTATAAGCCCATACCGCATTGGGTACTTGTTCGCACCCTCCTTTATTGTATCCTTCCAATTTTTCTTTAATATATCTGCTATTGTTTTATTAGTCGCCTCTGCTTGACCATTAGCCTGCGGGTATAGAGGAGTTGATTTCCCACATCGTATCTGAAATGCATTAAGTAACAATTCTATATTTTGTCCTTCAAACTGCTTCCCATTGTCAGATACTAACCTGTCTTTTGGAACTCCAAATCTGCATATAATGTTCTCAAATATAAAAGTAAAAACATCCTTATCGCGAATATGTTGTACCGCTTTCACCTCTGCCCATTTTGTGAAATAATCTGTAGCGACGATCAAATATCTTCTCTGTCCCGTTCCTGGTAAAAATGGTCCTACAATGTCTAATCCCCACTTTCCAAATGGCCAAACACTTGTTGAAGAATTTAACGGAGTTCCTGGTGCATGTATTTTCTTCCCATGCCTTTGGCAATCCTCGCAACGCCTTGATACTTGTTTCGCGTCCTCATGCATATATGGCCAATAATAACCCTGCATTTTTGCTTTATACGCTAAAGATCTTCCTCCGCTGTGATTACCAGCATCCCCACTATGCAACATCTTCAATATGATTTCTCCTTCCTTTCTTGTTAAACATCTAAGTGAAGGCCCGTTAAAAGATCGTTGGTATAGCACTCCATCTCTTAATTCATAATTTGTTGCTCGGCTTTTTAATTTGTGTGTCTCCAATCTATTTCTTGGTGTTTCTCCTGTCATCAAATATGCATGAAGCTCCGCTCTCCAATCTTCTTCGCAGAGTGTTTGTGTTCCATCTTCTACTACCATTACATCGGTTTCTTGTTCTTCTTCTTTGTCAATTGACGGCATCGAAAGTGTTTGTATTTTAATATTTCTCGCAACCGGATCTGTCATCATACTTGATATGAAGGCAAAAGCGTCTGTGAGTCGATTATTTCTCCTTGATATATGTCTCCACTTTATTCTTGGTATCTGCGTCGACAACTCGTCAACAAGTTTCTTATATTTTTGCAAAGACAATTCGTTTTATAGCGTATTCTTCTTTTATTTGGCGAATTGCCAATTGTGAATCACTAGTAATCCTTACATTCTCCAGCTTCATTTCTATTGCAAATCTCAAGGCATGTATTATAGCTTCATATTCTGTTTCATTATTTGTTGATGCAAACTCCAATCTGAAAGAAAGAGCTATTTTATTACCCTCTAGCGATATCACAACAATTCCTATTCCATTTCCTTCTCCATTTGATGACCCATCTACCAATATTTCCCATCTATTCGGCTCTGTTAACAAATCTTTCGGATCTCCATGTTCTTCCTCAATATCCATCATTTCTTCTACCGATTCATCTTCTTCCAAAGGGAATTCTGCTAAAAAGTCTGCGACAAACTGTGATTTTGGCGAAGATAGTATTTCATATTTGAGTTTGCAGTGACTTATTTGAGCATTCCATCTCTCAACTCTTCCCGACCTCTTTGAATTCTTCATCACTGATTCTATTGGTACTTTTGTCACCACCTTGACAACATGCGCTTGAAAATATATACGAAGCTTAAATGTTGCATAAACTAATGCTAAGATTAGTTTTTCAATTTTTGAGTAATTCCTTTCCGCAGCGTTGAAAGTTTTGCTGATGTAATAAATTGGTTTTTCTACTCCTGCGTCCACTCGCAGTAACACCGCACTTAATGCATGCGAAGTTGTCGCAAGATAGATCAACAATTCTTCTCCTTCTTCCGCTTTTTGCAAAATTGATATGTCCATTAAATGTTCTTTTATTCCTTGCAAGGCTTTCTCACACTCATCTGTCCATTTAAACTTCGATCCCTTTCTAAGGATGTTGAAAAAGTGCTTGCATTTGTCAGACGATCGCGAGATGAACCTCCCTAGCGAAGCTAACAACCCATTTAACTTTTGAACATCTTTTATTGTCGCCGGTGTTGGCATATCGCGAACTGCTTGTACTTTTTTCTGGGTCGACTTGAATTCCTTCTTTGGATACAATGTACCCTAAAAATTTTCCAGGCGACCCCAAAGGTGCATTTTTAAGGTTTACTTTGATATTAAATTGCCTCATTTGTTCAAAAATTTCTTTCAAATCCTGTACGTGGTCTTTTGCTTTTCTACTTTTTATTAACATATCATCAACATATACCTCCAGTGTTTTATGTATCCATCTCGCGAACACCTTCTCCACCATCCTTTGGTATGTCGCACCGGCATTTCGCAGACCAAATGGCATTTTTGTATAACAGTATAATCCTCTTGGAGCAAAGAAAGCAGTATGTTCTTGGTCTTCTTCGGCGAGAGGAATTTGATTGTAACCCTTGTATCCATCAAGAGAAGATATCCTTTCATTTCCTGCCGCTGCTTCAACCAATTGTGGAATATCTGGTAACGGGAAACTATCTTTAGGACAAGCTTTATTTAGATCAGTAAAGTCTATACAAATTCTTATTCCTTTTTTCTTCTTTGGAACTATAACCATATTTGCTATCCATTCGGGATATTTTGCTTGTCTAATAATTCCTGCGTCCAACATTTTCTGCAATTCTTCTTCTATTTGAGGATGATATGCCATCGCGATCTTTCTAATTCTTTGTTTAAAGGGTTTTACATTCTTGTCAATTTCCAATTTATGGCAAGCCACAGATGGATCTATACCAGGCATTTCATCCATATCCCATGCGAAAATGTCTTTATAATCTCGCAACAACTCAACAGTTCTTTTCTCTTCATCCGCTTCCATTTTAGTCCCAATTTTTAAGATTTTAGGCTCCTCCTCGGTTCCAACATTCACTTCTTTTGTTTGTTCTGCTGCGACATAGCTAGACTTCGGTTCTCCCATAGGAGTTGGTCCTCTTATTTCCTTCGCGAACTCACTCCCTTCTCCCATGATTTCGCCAGGTATTCCTTTTCCTTCTTTTGCTCTTATCATGTAAATTCTAAATTCCTCTTCTTTCTTAGCTTGCTTTTATCATCTTCCCCGCGATCTTTTCGCTTCTTCATTTGCCCTTCATAATGCTTTACCTCGATTTGATAATATATTCTTCCTTTATCAATATCTCCTCTGATCTCACCAATTCCACTCGGCACAGGAAATTTGATGCACTGATGAAGTGTTGATGCTACTGCCTTAATCGCATGTACCCAAGGTCTCCCTAACAATATGTGGTATGGCGATTCCATATCCACTACACTTAATGTCACTTGTGTTTCAATTTCTCCAAGTAAAATTCGCAATTTCATCTCCCCTTTTGGTACTGTTATAGATTTTCCAAAACCATGAATATTATATCTTGGAGAACTCATTTCTTCATCTTTATATCCTAATTTTTTGTAAGTATGGTAAAACATGATACTCACCAAACTCCCCGTATCCACCAAAGTTCTATTTATTTCCCATTCTTCCGCTACCTTTGCCGATTCTTCTCTTTTTTGCTTGCATTTATCGTGATCACTAGTGGAGATGTATGATTCAAATTTTCTCTAGGAACTTCCGCGGCTGTGAATGTTATTTTACCTTTTCCCATTCCTTCAAAGACGATGTCTTCTCCTCATCTATAATCTTTTTTCCTTCGAAATCTCGTTTATGTATCCTTCCTCTAATATTTTCATGGAATTCATTAACCATTGCTTTTGTAATTGAATTGTATTCCATTTCTTCACTATGTTCCTTGCTTCTTAATTCTTCTATCTCATCTGATTTAACCTTTTCCTTTCTCATTTTCTTGATTTAAGCGATTTTAATTGTACTCTTCAATCTTCAATCTTGTTCATTCCCTGTTTCTAGCGCAAATGTAGTTGCAGGATTTCCCACACTACACCCCTCATTCAAATCATTTAATCAATCCATTTGAAGATGAATAATAATGTGTTTTATTAATTGTTTTCTTGAAAGATTTACAAAGAAATGTAGAACAAAGCTAAAGAAATTACAATCACTCTTAACTTTCTCTCTCTAATGACTTGTTTCACAATTCAAAAAGACCTCTACCATAACAGACTTACTCGACCCTTTATATAGGGTATTACATAGTGGATGACAACTATCTTGTCCCTTATTTTCGAAACGTCTCGCGAATGCTCGCGAATGTACAATGTTTGCCTTCGCGACACTCTTAAATCTCGCCAAGTCTTCACACTTTCCTCATGTTACATGTCGTCATCTATTACGTCATTTATTTACCTCCATGCGACTCCTTCAAGCGATGCGGTTGTTTATTGATCTCGCGAAATATTGTTGTCGCGACATTAGAATCCTACATCCGTATGTTGCGGGATTTCCCACACTACACCCCTCATTCAAATCTTTTAATCAATCCATTTGAAGATGAATAATAATGTGTTTTATTAATTGTTTTCTTGAAAGATTTACAAAGAAATGTAGAACAAAGCTAAAGAAATTACAATCACTCTTAACTTTCTCTCTCTAATGACTTGTTTCACAATTCAAAAAGACCTCTACCATAACGGACTTACTCGACCCTTTATATAGGGTATTACATAGTGGATGACAGCTATCTCCGTCCCTTATTTTCGGAAACGTCTCGCGAATGCTCGCGAATGTACAACTGTTTGCCTTCGCGACACTCTTAAATCTCGCCAAGTCTTCACACTTTCCTCATGTTCCTCGTCGTCATCTATTACGTCATTTATTTACCTCCATGCGACTCCTTCGCGATGCGGTTGTTTATTGATCTCGCGAAATATTGTTGTCGCGACATTAAGTCCTACATCTTGCCTCTTTTTCCTTGAATATCGCTTGGAGAGCGATTTTTAAGGAAAAATTTGTTATTGTGGTGATCTTTGACATTTGTTGATGAAGGAACGAGCGAAAGAATACTTTGGACTTGAAAAGTACGTACTTGCCTCTATTCTTTTGCGAAGTTCAAGCTTTGCGAAGTGAACAAGAAGTAATATTTCTTCAACTTCCCACAGAAATTTGATTCCTTGAATCTTGGGATGACCGTTTACACGTGTCTAAAATTACTCTTTCTAGGTATATTTAATGTTATCCGGTCACCATTTTTCTTCTATTAAAAGGAAAACTGCCTGTGAAAAACATTCCTTCTCTTCTTCTATATCTTCTTCATCGTCTGCAACTATTTCCTGCTATTCATCTTCATCCTCTTCTTTTTATTATCTTTCTATTATCGTTTTCATGGCATCCAGGTTCGTTATTTTCATTGATTTTGATTATTCTCTTGATTGATCTTCCTTATTGAAATTACTTCATCTTGATGTTGTTCTTCTTTTGATATTTTTTTTGACGCCATTTTTGTTTCACAAGAACAAACCCGACTCTAAATATACCGTGATGAACCCTAACATCCCCACCGTTCGCAACCAAAATCTTCTTCGCAATCAAGTCTCTGGCTTCCAAAAACAACCTGCGAGTAGTAAGGTATTTTTAGAAATATTTACTCCTTTGATAGCAATTTTATTGCCTCTGTTTCTCGATTGATTTATTATTCGCGGGGATGATAAGAATGATGATAGATCTCCCAAAAGGTCTCGCCATAATAAATTTGATGCCTCTGCTGCTGCTCCAACTGTTCCTTTTTCGGGATTCAAGCATTCTTCTTTCCCTACGATGTCTTCGCAAGGCAAATCTCCTACTGCAGCGATTTCTTCGCAAGATAGTCCCATTTCTTCTTCTCAAGATAATGTACCATTCCCTACAATGTCATCGCAGGATAAATCAACCCCTGAATTTTACTGCGAATGAAATTCTTCAGGACATGCCTATTCCTACTTTTACTTTTACCCCGCCTCCACCTATTTATCAGGTCTCTCCAATTGGCGGTCTTATAACTATGGGTGACTCAACCTTTCCTTCTTCCTCTACTATTTCTTCTCCCTCAAAATCTATCTCTCTTAGCAAAGAAAATTTAGAAGGAATGGATATAGCTTTTAAAATTTTATCAGATACTATGAATGATGTTAAAAAAGCCTCCACTGATCCCACCAAATCTAGCGTTTTCGAGTCTTTGGGTAAATTCTTTGGTTCCGATACGATATCGCGAGCATCCTTGGAACAAGAAATTAAGACTTTGAAGAATAATCTTCATAATACTTTGTTGGATCGCGATAACCTTCGCAGGAAAAATGAAGAATTAAAAGGTATCTCTCCTTCCCCTTTTTTTTTTTTTTTTTTTTTTTTTTTTTTTTAAAAAAAAAAACTAGTTCGCCTCTCAAGTTTTGCACCGAAAACGTAAGATGGAGATATATCAACTGGAATCTATTGTGGAAGAGACTCGAACGGAAAGAGACGCTGGATGGAACAATTATAATCGTTTAGATAATCTGCATACGTTTTCTATGGATCAAATAAATAATCTTTCCCAAGAAAACATCTCGCTTAGTTCAAAACCAAAAATTATTAAGTAATGAAGTGTCGCGTCTCATATTCTTTGAATAAATCTAATTTGGAGTTGGAAACCTTATCGGATGAAAACGGAACTTTATCTCTTGAGAGGCGAGCTTTATTGGATAAGGTGGCAATATCCTCGCAACAACTTGATGCTTGTAAAAAATTGAATGAGCAAGAACAGTCTATCGACCTACTTGAAAAATAAACTTGAAGATACTACCACTTTGAAAGAGATAAACTTATTCAAAATAGAATAAATCTAAGTGTGAAAGCCAACCAACTCAAGGATGATTATACCAAGTTAAAAGAATCCCATTCTTCCCTTGCAAATCAAAATAAGTTATTGATTTCTAACGAAAAGAGTTTGCGGTCGCGGTTAAAAGGTCTTGTCGGTGATGGTTTTGATAATGCCATGGAAAACTTGGGGAATAATTGCTTGGCCCTTACTCAATATCTTGTCTCGCGAAGGAAGGTAGTCATAAGATTTGACTTGCCTTTTCCATTATTTTTCTTTTCTAATTTTTCTTTTCCATTATATACCATTTTCATCTTATAATTTTAATGTCTTCCTTTACTCTTGCAGAATCTGAGAAAAATCTTCACTCTTCTCTATCTACTTTGGAAGCGGCGCATGCTAAAATTTGTAAGGAAAATGCAACGCTAGTTGCTTCTCTTGCCCAATCTCGCGACCGAGCCAGAAGGAGGTTTAACTACCTTAATCATCTTAAAGATATCCAGAGTAGAAATCAACAGAAAGCGCTTCTTCGCCAATTTCCTCCCAAAGCAGAAGTTCTTGTGAATAATATTTTACTTTCTAAATCCCTTGATCCTGTCTATGTTGAACCATTGGATGATGAATACGCTATAAACGAATTGTCTTTGCAAAAATATAAGAAACTTGTTGACGAGTTGTCGACGCAGATACCAAGAATAAAGTGGAGACATATATCAAGGAGAAATAATCGACTCGCAGACGCTTTTGCCTTCATATCAAGTATGATGACAGATCCGGTTGAAAATATTAAAATACAAACACTTTCGATGCATCAATTGACAAAGAAGAAGAACAAGAAACCGATGTAATGGTAGTAGAAGATGGAACACAAACACTCTGCGAAGAAGATTGGAGAGCGGAGCTTCATGCATATTTGATGACGGGAGAAACACCAAGAAATAGATTGGAGACACACAAATTAAAAAGCCGAGCAACAAATTATGAATTAAGAGATGGAGTGCTATCTGAAACGATCTTTTAACGGGCCTTCACTTAGATGTTTAACAAGAAAGGAAGGAGAAATCATATTGAAGATGTTGCATAGTGGGGATGTTGGTAATCACAGCGGAGGAAGATCTTTAGCGTATAAAGCAAAAATGCGGGGGTTATTATTGGCCATATATGCATGAGGACGAAAACAAGTATCAAGGCGTTGCGAGGATTGCCAAAGGCATGGGAAGAAAATACATGCACCAGGAACTCCGTTAAATTCTTCAACAAGTGTTTGGCCATTTGGAAAGTGGGGATTAGACATTGTAGGACCATTTTTACCAGGAACGGGACGAGAGAAGATATTTGATCGTCGCTACAGATTATTTCACAAAATGGGCGAGGTGAAAGCGGTACAACATATTCGCGATAATGATGTTTTTACTTTTATATTTGAGAACATTATATGCAGATTTGGAGTTCCAAAGACACAGTTGGTATCGACAATGGGAAGCGGTTTGAAGGACAAAATATAGAATTGTTACTTAATGCATTTCGGATACGATGTGGGAAATCAACTCCTCTATACCCGCAAGGCTAATGGTCAAGCAGAGAGCGACGAATAAAACAATAGCGAGATATATTAAAGAAAAATTGGAAGGATACAATAAAGGATGGTGCGAACAAGTACCCAATGCGGTATGGGCTTATAATACAACTAGAAGAGAAGCTACGAGGCATGTCCCCTTTTTGTTTAACATATGGAGTTGAAGTTGTACTCCCAACGAAGTGAAAATTCCAACTACAAAGAAAGAAGCTTGGGAGAAAAATCTTAGTGCGGGTAACATCTTAATCAAGTTAGATGAATTAGAAGAAAAAAGAGAGAGCACTACGACATATGGAGAATTACCAGCGAAGATTGGCCAGAGATATAACAAACGTGTCAAGATACGTGAATTTCAGCCGGTGACTTGGTGCTTTGAGAAACACCTATATAACGCGAGAAAATGGTGGCAAGCTGGCAAGAAAATGGGATGGACCTTATATTATCAAGGAGATAGTTGGCACAGGGGCATATAAATTAATGGATCCTGAAGGCAAAGATGTAGGGCAAAAATTAGATAGGCCGTGGAATAGGTTATATCTTAAAAAATATTATCCATAGAAGATGGGAGAAATGGAATGAGTTGGTGATGTAATGTTTTCGCGACGGATAGATTGCGAGATCAATGGAAATAAAGCAAGATTGTGCGATAACTTCCATGAGACAAATGATTGAATAAATTGATAAAATGAATGAGTGAGTGAATGGGACAAACCTTTATGGCGTACACCCTAGTTCGCGAATGATACTTCGCAAGAGGCAAATGTAAGACCTAAAGTACGTCATATAAGGGGTATCTCTTAACATGACTCGGGTGGAAGGTTACACCGCTCTGAAACACAGGTCATGGAGATTTGGGGCCCCATGAAAGCCTATCCGGGGGAGATACCTTGGATTTCCAACTATATATATAAGGTTATACCCTGGTTGGACGCCCGAGGGTCTCTTCCAAGGAGTCGAGTGTATGACCAAGGCGCCGAGGTACACGGTTGAGTCAAGAGTGCGGGGAGCATGGAACTTCCTTACCACTCTTGACAAGTCTTGGCACATCTTTTTTCGGCCAAGAAAACTCCACTTAGGGTGTAGTCTCGTAACCATAAGCCCTATAGGTATAAGGGATAAGAGACTGCGAAAACAAGCGGTTGTTGTTAAGACCGGATGGGAGGAGCTAGTCTTGTATGGCGATGTACGCCTCCTTGAAGGGGCAACCGGGGAGAAGATAAGGGCGGCACCCTCCATTAGGGAGCTGATAAGTGTCAAAAGACGCAAATGTCATGAGGCTTTATTCTCGCAAGAGAATTTAGGCTTGTCATATTTGTGCAATGATCCTGCATAGGCAATAATACTAACGCGAAGGTAAGATGAGATCAATGGGTTTTTACATGAAAGTGTAAAAACGTCCTGCGATTTCATCGCAAAGACGATAATGTCGCGGGATTTTATGGTCGCAAGAACATTTAAACCTGTCATATTGTCGCAAATACAATGTCTGCAGAGGCAAAAATACTTAAGAAACGATAAGACAAGATCAATGGGTCATTACATGAAAATGTAAAGACGTCCTGCGACCTTGTCGCAATGAGGGGTGGCAAAATAAGACCTTTACTTAGGAAGGCAAAATAAGACCACACAAATAATGATAAGGCAAAATCAATGGGTCATTACATGCAAATGTAAAGGCGTCCTGCGATCTTGTCGCGATAACAGCATTCAAGAAAGGTCTTTAAACATTTTGAATATGGGCAATTGAAATCTTTCATCGCAAGAAAGATTACAACACAAGACTTAATGGAAAATAAAGGAATTGCATAATAAGGTGGCGAGATGAGTTCTTATAATAAGAAAGAAATAGAAACTAATTCATCCAAAACCAGACTTAGTACTTTGCAATCAAAAGAAAAATTCAACGAAGTTACAAAGAAACTTAATTCTCTATATCAACTTGCTCAATTGAAGGAGATGGTAAAGATTCTTCAACAATCTTATCGACTTCACCCTCGCCGGTTGAAGGGTTTTCATCGAAAATTCTTTCGCAAGGTTTCTTATTGATAACTTCATTATTAGCGAGGTCTTCGTAGCTTTCATAATCATAATCACTGTCGGGAGAGTTGGGTACTTCATCATCTTCAACTTCCAATGGTTCAACATAGACGGGATCAAGGGATTTAGAAAGTAAAATATTATTCACAAGAACTTCGCTTTGGGAGGAAATTGGCGAAGAAGCGCTTTACGATTTTCTACTCTGGATATCTTTAAGATGATTAAGGTAGTTAAACCTCCTTCCGGCTCGGTCGCGAGATTGGGCAAGAGAAGCAACTAGCGTTGCATTTTCCTTACAAATTTTAGCATGCGCCGCTTCCAAAGTAGATAGAGAAGAGTGAAGATTTTCTCAGTTCTGCGCAAGAGTAAAGGAAGACATTAAAATTATAAGATGAAAAATGGTATATAATGGAAAAGAAAAATTAGAAAAGAAAAATAATGGAAAAGGCAGTCAAATCTTATGACTACCTTCCTTCATGAGACAAGATATTGAGTAAGGGCCAAGCAATTATTCCCCAAGTTTTCCATGGCATTATCAAAACCATCACCGACAAGACCTTTTAACCGCGACCGCAAACTCTTTTCGTTAGAAATCAATAACTTATTTTGATTTGCAAGGGAAGAATGGGATTCTTTTAACTTCGTATAATCATCCTTGAGTTGGTTGGCTTTCACACTTAGATTTATTCTATTTTGAATAAGTTTATCTCTTTCAGTGGTAGTATCTTCAAGTTTATTTTTCGGTGGCGGATAGACTGTTCTTGCTCATTCAATGCTTTTACAAGCATCAAGTTGTTGCGAGGATATTGCCACCTTATCCAATAAAGCTCGCCTCTCAAGAGATAAAGTTCCGTTTTCATCTGATAAGGTTTCCAACTCCAAATTAGATTTATTCAAGAATATGAGAGACGCGACACTTCATTACTTAATAATTCTTGGTTTTGAACTAAGCAGATGTTTTCTTGGGAAAGATTATTTATTTGATCCATAGAAAACGTATGCAGATTATCTAAACGATTATACTGTTCCATCCAGGCGTCTCTTTCCGTTCGAGTCTCTTCCACAATAGATTCCAGTTGATATATCTCCATCTTACGTTTCTGGTGCAAAACTTGAGAGGCGAACCAAGTTTTTTTTTTTTTAAAAAAAAAAAAAAAAAAAAAAAAGGGGGGGGGAAGGAGAGATACCTTTTAATTCTTCATTTTTCCTGCGAAGGTTATCGCGATCCAACAAAGTATTATGAAGATTATTCTTCAAAGTCTTAATTTCTTGTTCCAAGGATGCTCGCGATATCGTATCGGAACCAAAGAATTTACCCAAAGACTCGAAAACGCTAGATTTGGTGGGATCGGTGGAGGCTTTTTAACATTATTCATAGTATCTGATAAAATTTTAAAAGCTATATCCATTCCTTCTAAATTTTCTTTGCTAAGAGAGATAGATTTTGAGGGAGAAGAAATAGTAGAGGAAGAAGGAAAGGTTGAGTCACCCATAGTTATAAGACCGCCAATTGGAGAGACCTGATCAATAGGTGGAGGCGAGGTAAAAGTAAAAGTAGGAATAGGCATGTCTGAAGAATTTCATTCGCGAGAAAATTCGGGGGTTGATTTATCCTGCGATGACATTGTAGGGAATGGTACATTATCTTGAGAAGAAGAAATGGGACTATCTTGCGAAGAAATCGCTGCGATAGGAGATTTGCCTTGCGAAGACATCGTAGGGAAAGAAGAATGCTTGAATCCCGAAAAAGGAACAGTTGGAGCAGCAGCAGAGGCATCAAATTTATTATGGCGAGACCTTTTGGGAGATCTATCATCATTCTTATCATCCTGCGAATAATAAATCAGGCGAGAAACAGAGGCAATAAAATTGCTATCAAAGGAGTAAATATTTCTAAAAATACCTTACTACTCGCAGGTTGTTTTTTGGAAGCCAGAGACTTCAGTTGCGAAGAAGATTTTGGTTGCGAACCAGTGGGGATGTTAGGGTTCATCACGGTATATTTAGAGCTGGGTTTGTTCTTGCTGAAACAAAAATGGCGTCAAAAAAAAATATCAAAAGAAGAACAACATCAAGATGAAGTAATTTCAATAAGGAAGATCAATCAAGAGAATAATTAAAATCAATGAAAATAACGAACCTGGATGCCATGAAAACGATAACAGAAAGATAATAAAAAGAAGAGGATGAAGATGAATAGCAGGAAATAGTTGCAGACGATGAAGAAGATATAGAAGAAGAGAAGGAATGTTTTTCACGAGCATTTTTCCTTTAAATAGAAGAAAAAATGGTGACCGGGATAACATTAAATATACCGTAGAAAGAGTAATTTTAGACACGTGTAAACGGTCATCCCAAGATTCAAGGAATCAAATTTACGTGGGAAGTTGAAGATATATTACTTCTTGTTCACTTCGCAAAGCTTGGAACTTCGCAAAAGAATAGAGGCAAGTACGTACTTTTCAAGTCCAGTATTCTTTCGCTCGTTCCTTCATCAACAAATGTCAAAGATCACCACAATAACAAATTTTTCCTTAAAAATCGCTCTCCAAGCGATATTCAAGGAAAAGAGGCAAGATGTAGGACCGAGAATGTCGCGACAACAATATTTCGCGAGATCAATAAACAAGCGCATCGCGAAGGAGTCGCATGGAGGTAAATAAATGACGTAATAGATGACGACAGTCGAACATGAGGAAAGTGTGAAGACTTGGCGAGATTTAAGAGTGTCGCGAAGGCAAACGATTGTACATTCGCGAGACGTTTCCGAAAATAAGGGACAGATATAATTTGTCATCCACTATGTAATACCCTATATAAAGGGTCGAGTAAGTCTGTTATGGGAGAGGTCTTTTTGAATTGTGAAACAAGTCATTAGGAGAGAGAAAGTTAAGAGTGATTGTAATTTCTTTAGCTTTGTTCTACATTTCTTTGTAAATCTTTCAAGAAAACAATTAATAAAACACATTATTATTCATCTTCAAATGGATTGATTAAACAGATTTGAATGAGGGGTGTAGTGTGGGAAATCCTGCAACATACAGATGTAGGACCAGAATGTCGCGACAACAATATTTCGCGAGATCAATAAACAACTGCATCGCGAAGGAGTCGCATGGAGGTAAATAAATGACGTAATAGATGACGACAGTCAGAACATGAGGAAAGTGTGAAGACTTGGCGAGATTTAAGAGTGTCGCGAAGGCAAACAGTTGTACATTCGCGAGCATTCGCGAGACGTTTCCGAAAATAAGGGACAATATAGCTGTCATCCACTATGTAATACCCTATATAAAGGGTCGAGTAAGTCTGTTATGGTAGAGGTCTTTTTGAATTGTGAAACAAGTCATTAGGAGAGAGAAAGTTAAGAGTGATTGTAATTTCTTTAGCTTTGTTCTACATTTCTTTGTAAATCTTTCAAGAAAACAATTAATAAAACACATTATTATTCATCTTCAAATGGATTGATTAAACAGATTTGAATGAGGGGTGTAGTGTGGTAAATCCTGCAACTACATTTGCGCTAGAAACAGGGATTGTAAATCTTTCAAGAAAACAATTAATAAAACACATTATTATTCATCTTCAAATGGATTGTTAGTATCATGATTCTTTTGAACCCAGAGATGCCTTGGAGGAGCACGTTCTTGTTCAACAGGAATAGCTTGACTAAAACTTTTTTCCTCATCACTAGAGACATCAGGATCAGCAACCGTTGGGAAAACTTCTACTGATTCTGAGGTTTCTTTGATTTTCTCAATTGTCTCGGTTGGAGGCAATTCAGCATGAGAGTCATCATAACGAAAATTACTTAGATCATCAATGCTAACATTTGCAGATTCCATCATGACTTGGGTTCTGAGATTAAACACTCGGAAGCCACGACTGCCAGATGCATGGCCAAGAAAAATACCTTCATCGCTTTTTAAATCAAATTTCCCTTTCTGCTCACGGTCCTTTAGAATGTAGCACTTACTGCCCAACACTCTGAGATAGTGTAAGTTGGGTTTCTTACCGTACCAAAACTCATAGGGAGTGTTTAAGGTCTTTGACCGTAAATAAACACGATTGATCAAGTAGCATGCCGTAAAGACAGCTTCACCCCAAAACCTTAACGGTAAGTTTTTGTTATGGAGCATTACCCTTGCCATTTCCTGAATATTTTTATTCTTTCTTTCTGCCACACCATTTTCTTGTGGAGTAATAGGTGGATATTATTGTTGAATAATTCCCAGAGAGTCACAATATTCAAATACTTTGGTGTCTTTAAATTCAGTGCCACGATCGCTTCTAATTTTCTGTAGTTTGCGACCCTGTTCATTCTGGATTCTATTAACAATAATCTTGAACTCACTAAGCGTTTCATTCTTTTGAGCCAAAAATGCCACCCAAGTGAATCTGGTGTAATCATCCACCATAACCAAAGCATACTTCTTTCCAACCACTATAGATTATTGAATTGGGCCGAAAAGATCCATATGAATTAAATCAAGTGGAGCTTTGGTGAGAATATCTCGAGATGAGTTGTGTGGAAATTTCGTTTGTTTACCCTTTTGGCAGGCACCACATACACCCTCAACCTTAGAATTGATTTTGGGAACGCCTTTAACAAGTTCTTTGTTAATGATCTTAATTAGAAGACGATAATTGATGTGACCAAAACGCTCATGCCAGAGGTGAGTAGATTCTACCTTAGTCAAATTCCAACAATTATTGAACTGAGTATCTAGAAGATAACAGTTATTTTTGCCACGTGATCCTTGAAAATCAGTTTTCCAGATTTGTCGACAATGTCATATCCATTAGCATTGAAGAAAACCTTATGGCCTTTGTCACAGATTTGACTAACAGAAAGAAAATTAGCAGTCATACCTTTAACATATACGACATCATGTATTTCAGGAACGCCAGGTAATTTGATCGTCCCCTTCTTGCTTATGTAGCAACAACTTCCATCTCCAAAAATTCTTTGGTCCACCATCAAAATCACTTGTGTTGATAAACCATGAGAGATCTCCAATCATATGCCTGCTACATCCACTATCAAGGAACCATTGAAAAGGTGATGTTGACTTTAGAGCAAAAGCTCCCATACTAGCACTACTAACCACATTAGGCTTTGTTGTTAGTATTGAATGTCTTTTAAGAGTAGACAAAAATTGTACCGCTTTCTTATGAAGATTACTTGCAAATTTTAGTCTTTTCTTGAAAGGCAAACAAACATGTTGAAAGTGATCATGAGAACCACAAAACAAGCATGTGCCAACATCATTAACCTTGTTCGAAGAATTCTGAGCACTATCAGGTTTCACAAAGCCTAGACCTCGCTAATCACCTGACTTATGGCAATTCTCCAAAGAAGAATTAGAGGAGTTATTTAAAACCATTGAAGATGCTTTTACAGATTTCAAATCCTTAAGCTTTGCAATTTGTGCAGCAAGATTAGTGTTGATCCGGATTTGTTCATCTAACTTCTTCTGGAGGTCAACTACCTCTTCCGAGCATTCTTGAAGCTCGAAATTTTTGATATAAACTTCGAATGAAGACCATCAATTTTTCTTATCAAGCGATGTTTTTTCGTGACAAAGAAAATTGACGAGTTTTTTTTAAATCAGGATTTCAACCTTATCTATTGTTTCTAGAACCCACTCGATGTTAAGTTTATCCATTTCTGGTGAAGCGTTTTCAGAGACAATATTGTCCATTATCAGATCCCTACAAACACAGACTTATAAGGTCTTTAATGTGTTTGCCTTCTCTGATACCAATTGAAAATGCGGGGTTACCAGAACCACACCCAACAGTTCGTTTGACAATCTGAGAGGACTTACTCCAATATAATTTCTAGAGAATCAACTAGACAGTCAGACTCAATCTAGAGAAAAGTATATCCAAGAGTTTATATCTCTATCTCTTAATTCAATCTGCAATCAGCAAATAAAAATTTGCGAGCCCGATTTAATATATGAGAAGTAACTTGAACAGTACCAAAGACCAATGTTCAAGGATTAATCAATTTCAATCAACAACCAAAGTTTGGATTTCCTAATTGATCGATACAACGCACAACCTGTGATATTTCAATTATATAACAAAATATAATGCGGAAAAGAAATAACATAGACCCCAGAATTTTGTTAACGAGGAAAACCGAAAATGCAAAAAAACACCGGGACCTAGTCCAGCTTTGAACACCACACTGCATTAAGCCTCAACAAACACTAGCCTACTACCAATGAACTTCAGACTGGAATGTAGTTGAACCCTAATCAATCTCACACTGATTCAAGGTACGATTGCGTTCCTTATGTCTCGATCCCAGCAGGATAATACGCACTTGATTCCCTTAGCTAATCTCACCCACAACCAAGAGTTGCTACGATCCAAAGTCGAAGACTTGATAAGAAAATCTGTCTCACATAGAAAAGTCTATTGGTATAGATAAATCTGTCTCCCATAGAAATACCTATGAGTTTTGTTCCATCTTTTGATAAATCAAGGTGAACAGGAACCAATTGATAAACCGGTCTTATATTCCCGAAGAACAGCCTAGTATTATCAATCACCTCACAGTAATCTAAATCGTATGGAAGCGAAACTAGATATTGTGGAATCACAAACGATGAGACAAAGGTGTTTGTGATTACTTTTTATCTTGCCTATCGAAGATTAAATCTCGATCAAATCTTAGAGAAGATAGTACTCAAATGATAGAATCGGGCAAGATCATAACACGCAACTACAAAGAAAATAGTTGGGTCTGGCTTCACAACCCCAATGAAGTCTTTCAAGTCGTTAACCTACAGGGTCTCGAGAGAAACCTATGGTTAAAGGAGAATCGACTCTAGCTATGCAACTAGTAACACACAGAAGTGTGAGGATTAGGTTTCCCAGTTGCTAGAGTTCTCCTTTATATAGTTTTCAAATCAGGGTTTGCAATCTAAGTTACCTTGGTAACAAAGCATTCAATATTCACCGTTAGATGAAAAACCTGATGCAACCAAGCTAATATCTTTCAACCGTTAGATCGAACTTAGCTTGTTTCACACAAATGAAATGTACCCTCATTTAGGTTTATGTAACCGTACCTAAACGTGTACACCATGTTGGCTCAACAATAGTTAATCGAAGTTAGCCATATGAACAGTTTCATATCAACCTTATTCATCTTAACCATAACTAGTTCAAATGACTCAAATGACAATAGTTAGAGAGTTGTTCAATTGTTATATTCTCATAGAAGTATACAAGAACACAATTGAAGCAAAATCGGTTTGATTCACTCGAATCAATTCACGAACATTATAGCCACGGTTTGCAAAGATTCCATTCCTTATTATATAAATGTTTATGTTCATGTACATAACCGATTTTAGAACTTTAACCTTCAAGTATGCAAACATGTAAGCATACTTGAAATACCCGGACCAAGATTGGGTTTCGCCGGTACGCAAACGGGTACGTGAACTTTCAATCCTAGCAGAAATATTCGGACATGAACCTGTACGCCAGTTCAAACGGATACGCATACTTTGGTTCCCGGATTTCTCAAGCCAACTGGTACGCGAACGGGTGCGCATACTATGGTTCCCGGACATGGATCATATATGTGCAAGAATACACAACATGACATATCCAATAATGGTTAAGTGTTTTAAACTCTTATTTCAATCATTGAAACTTTCTTAGAGGATGAAAATAGCCGTTTTCACACACTATTAGCATCAAAGCAATTTTCAAGTTGTTGAAATAATCATAACGAAACATTCCAAGTCTACACCAAATGATTGTATCACACAAACCATGTAAGATGTTACTCGGCAATTTTCACATGATCATCTTTTGACTTGCGTCAAGAATATAAGATGAACTTGGTCGAAGCGAAAGCTTGCCAACACATATTCCGAGAAATATGTAAGCGAGTTAAACCCAGCTCGAAATCTCAAATGTGTAAAATAGAAAACTATATCGTAACACGACTTATGTCTCAACATAGGACATAGAGTAGAAATAGACTTTCCAAGTGATAGATGAGTTTTAGTCTCCACATACCTTTTGTCAATAAAGTTCCACAAGCTCTCCTTAGTAGTTCTTCGTCTTCAAATGATGAACGCCGTGAAGTCTGAGGCTCAACTACACAATCTATGTCCTAGTCCGAGACATTTATAAGTAGACTAGAAATCAAGACTTATAGTTTTGATCACTAACATTGACAATCATGCTTGAGATAGTAACGCATGCGAGTTTGACCGAGCAGTGCTCTAACAGTTGGGTCTGGCTTCAGAATCCCAATGAAGTCTTTAAGTCGCTAACCTATAATGGTTTTAGGAAAAACCTAGGTTAACGGAGAATCGACTCTAGTCTCAACTAGTATCACATATGAGGTGTGGGGATTAGGTTTCCGAGTTGTTAGAGTTCTCCCTTATATAGTGATCGAATTTAGGATAGTGGTAAATAGAGTTGTCGTTCACTCGGACTTGTTGAAATCGATTCTAGGATTTAATAAAGAAAAATAATAAAAATAGAGAAAATATACAATTTATGTCACAAGATGAAGAGAGTTACTGGGACTCGGGATTCCACTAATTCTCACATTCATGCGGTTCATCTATTAATTCCGGACAATTAAAGCTCATAAAATAACGAACATCGACTTTAATTCTTTGCCAAGGTAGATTTTATAAAGAATTATATGTAATTCACAAGCATGACGCATCTAAAGTACCTAAGACTAAGCATGCGACATCTAACGAATTCACAAATAATCAAGAAAACTCATAAATCAATTATAATAGTGCAAATAGTCATAAAGGAATTAAATAGAATTACCACATGGGTGCAAAACATCTTCCTCCGTCGTCCCAGTGACGGGTTCTAGCTCCGCATGGTGAAAACACTCTCAAAGGATTTTTTCATTGCTCAAAAAGGTGTTTACAATGGTGAAAAAGAGGAGAAATATAATAAAAACCGGGTTTGTAACAGTTATAAGTGTTACAAACCGAGCTGTTACAAAGAACGATAAAAGCATCCTGTCACTGTTTCTTTAAGACTGTGTCCAGAACTACGACCCTCGGCTGTGAGTCGTTATCACTGTAGCATGTACGATGGTATGCCGTGCGTCTTATGTTCTTCGTGTTCTTGAGGTGCGGCAGCAGCAGAAAAGTTCTCTGCAACTCGATTCTCGCCTCTGTCATCTCCCAATTATATCCCAAACTCTCCATTATTCGGTATTATTCTTCACGGCCAGTTTCAGATTTTTTTGATCTCTACACGCGTTATGAAGCTTCCAAGTTGCCATATTTAACTCCTTCACACTCCAAATAGTTGTTAGAGTCTTCCGAACGCGTGCAAACTCCTCTGTTGCTCGCGAAATCCATGAATATCTCCTCCTGTGTGTTGCCACTGTTTTCTTCTCGCGGAAATTCCAGCCAAACCTGGATCGAAACCAACACCTCTACCATCCCTTTCTAGCCCATAGAAGAGTACCCAATCAATTCCAACCCTTTAGTCTCACCTAAACAAGCTTAAATTGTCAACCTAAATCACGAGCGAGAATATATTTTTTCCTTAAAACCACCAATTTGAAATGGTGAAGATGACCTCCCCTAACAGCGATGGGGGTGCGAATAGCAACTTCCTTAAGGGGTGTCCTGGGGTGCCCCTTAGTAATTGAGGTGCCCCTTAACCGAAATGAGAGTCCGCATAGCACATGTCCTCCGGGGGTGTTCCGAGCAACTTTTCGAGCCGAATTTTCCAACAATCTTTATTTCCCAAAAATACCTACAAACACACAAAATACCATAATAAGGACAAAAACAAGTACTAACAATACGAAACATTGAGGACAAATTAGACACATAAATGCGTCTATCAAATACCCCCAAACTTATTATTTGCTAGTCCTCGAGCAAAAATAAAATTCTAACTCACTAGGTGTCCCCAGTGACCGAGTTAATCTCGGGAGGGTTTACCAGAGGTGTACCCACAAAACCATTACTCCAGACCCTAGATATCTACGCAGAACCTTGGAAAGCACTAAAGAATCTCCTTGGTTGGCATACTTATTGACTATAGGAGGAAGTACCCTGATGCGAAATTCCAATTGTTGTACACGAGTTTGCACTCAAGCATACTAAAATTCATATAAAGTGACAGAGCTCTACTCGAGATAGTTTGGACATCATAAACCGAGTCAACCAATCACATGGATAGATTAAGAAGATGGATGTAGAGAAAAACGTGGATGATGTTGACTAAGGTGAACCTATCCTAATGGACCGAGATACTTGTCTGGACTAATATCAACACACCGATAAACTTAGTGTATTC
>JAJJWW010001439.1:0-128418 GCA_023531295.1 Papaver armeniacum | reverse complement strand
GGGGAGTAACATGTCATATGATTGGTATAACAAAGATGTGCGGATTGAATATCTACCTATCTTCCTTAGGGGGAGTAACAACTTTGTTATTATAATGTCAACAGGTACATTTTCAAGGATTGAATGTAAGCAGTTTCACTGTGCTGTTGAATCGGGAATCAAGCGGATTGTAATGAATTATTGTAATTTGTTTATCCATATGATGTAAGAGTTTTGTCACTAAAATTGACAAAGGGGAAGATTGTTAGAGCATGGCTCGGTTGAACCCACCAAGCGTTGGTATGTCAAGTTTGGTTGTCATATTTTAGTGAATCAAAACTCATGTTAAGAGTCGCTTGATTATGTACTAGAGTTAAACTTCGTATAGGTTAGCTTGAAAGTATTAGGATATGAGACATTACAAGTATTGCGAAGACTTGAAGATGTGAAGAAGCAAGGAGCTACAACGACAACAATCATCCTTCCACTTGAGGTTAGTGATATTTGACTTGAACTGTTTCATTCCCTAACGTGTATCTTTCAAGTCGTGCATATTGAAAACATAACTGCGAAGCATATTTGAACTCTAGATAGACATATTATTAAGGAATAAAATACGAGGTTTATTGCTTAACCATTAAACTTTGTAGATAAGACATCGCCATAATCATTTGAATGCTATTGTGATTATGTATGGGTATGAGGTGAGGATTTCATCCTAGGGAACAATGTTTACATGTGTTCTAAGGAAGTAAGTTCATAGACTTGTTTATGAACTGAAAAGGAAATTGCCAGGTGTTATTGGTTTTGTTATTCATTGCATATCTTATGAACAACCAATATGTGTGATAGAGTATAACCGCTCACAACTTGTTGTGTTCTTGGTAGAACTGTTCACAAAGGCCTGACTTATGTATTGGTATAACTTTTATTAGTAAAACCGATCTTAAGTAATCACCTGTGGTATGATCGGATTTTGTATGTCTGACCTTGTAAGGGAAGGGAACCGATCCTAGTAAGGGAAACGGAACCGATCCTAGTAAGGGGTGCAGTACATCAAAGGGAACCGATCCTTGTATGGGGTGCAACAAGATTTATAGCAGAAAGGGGAATCGATCCTATGGACATGTTCAACACATATAAGTTAGATACCATATATATGTGAGGAACCGATCCTAGTACCTAGTCAACCGAACTTTTGGGAAGCTAGTGTGACTATGCACAGTACTCACATGGAGGTAGAATCGAAACTTTTTTAGGTAGAAATGTAAACCCATGATTGTGATTGAATGTTGATTTGATCAATCACATAGTTCTTGAAAGTCAGATGAACCAATTCAAAACTTGGTTGGAAGTGTGGCAAATCGGTTTCAAGGTTGTAAGTGTGAAAGAGAACTTACAAAGTTAAGATGTCGACAAACTTTGAACATGTGTTGTGAATGTTTATTTCTATAATTGTTCAAAGATATTCCTTAATGGCTAAGGGAAGAGAATCCCAGGATCGAAACATAAGTAAGTTAAGAATCTTTTAATTAAGGTTATTAATTTCATTTTGTAGGGAAATTACAGAATTAGTAATGTGCATTTACTAATTAGATTTTCCGAGAGATTTCGATCCTTATTTTTGACATGAGCATTTCCAGGAATTATGAAAACCGAATCTGTGCTTTTATGAATATCTTGAGAATATTTTCGGTTTTGGAAATTCCTTGGTGTCCAAACTTCCTTGTCTATAAATACACGAAGTTTGCCTTTCTAGCAAACTAATCCGTCGTAACAACAAATTTACTCTTTTGTTGTTGTTACTGGTGTAGCCGCCTATTCGGAGAGGAGAGTAACCTAATTAGGCGAAATCCCTTACGGCCGCTCAGTTTGAAGTCTTCTTTGGGATTGAGAAGCTCTAGCGCGACCCGTTGGTGGGAAACTAGATAATTGCGGTTTATCTTTGTTTTCGATTGATTTGATTGACTAACGGTGGTTGAAATCTAATTGCACCTACTTTGTTTATTCTTGAGAATCTTCTCTTCTGATATAAGATTCACTCAAACTAGTTCAGAGTTTCGACAGGGATCTTTAGACTGTTGTTAGTTCTAAAGAGGATCTTGTGATAATCCATTGTTAACAGACTCCGTTCTATGCGTGATTGATCACAAGAGATTCAAGTGATTGTGTGCAGGTTTTTATTGAAGATTTAAGAAGATTTGAAAACAAAGAAGATATTGAAGATCTGTTATAATCTTTGGTGTGCACAATACTTGTTTCGGTAAAAGATGATGCAATTAATAATCGGTTTATCCTTGTGGTATATTGGATTGATTAATTGAGTAGATCGGCATCAATACGCTTCCTTGTGATTAAAGGTATTGATTGGATTAATCTTAAACGATTACCTTTGGGTGATTGAACATAAGATAGATCTAAGGACCCGACGAAGGAGTTTATGTTAAGATAAACAGAAGAGCCTTTGTCCGACTCATATCACTTGGTTGAATAGAGTTGATACCAAACAGATTTGTTGTTCCTTTACTGTTTGGAAACCAAAGGAATTGTTCCAAGTACGTGACTTATTCACAAGTCGGAGGCGTGGGAATACAGACGAAACTAAGTGAACTATAGGGTTAGTTACTTCGTCTCAACTATACGAAGTTAGGTGTAATTTTGTGTAGCGGCTTAATCCTGAGAGTATTCAATTACGGACAAGGTCCCGGATTTTTCTGCATTTGCGGTTTCCTCGTTAACAAAATCTTGCTGTGTCATTTACTTTTATTTTCCGCATTATAATTATTTTATTATAATTAAAGTAAATCACACAAACGTTAATTCCTATTTACTTGATAAGCAATCCTATTGTGTTTGGTTAAGTCCGAACCTTTATATCAAGTAAACATACTTCGTTGTTGTATTGTCTCGATCTCACATCCATAGACGATCACACGAAGTGTGAACCGATTAGTTGTATTGTCTCGACTTGTTCCATAGACAATCACTTTCGGAGAAAGGACTTATAGGTATGAAAAGTTTAAGCTTGAGGTATATTTGGGTACCCTCGCCTTTTCAAACGGCACGTGGCGACCAAGGGTGTAAAGGGATTTGACTATTGGGTCATTCTGATAATTGACCCAATAGTCAGGGGACTAATGTTGATACATGAAAAAATACCCCTTAACGGGCTAGGGGTGTCCCTAAGAAGGGAGGTGAGTTTAGTATGATATATGGGGACTTGGGGACTAAACCCAAGCCCAAGCGGGAAAATACCCATGAGGAAAAGAAGGACAAGAAAGGAATTAAGAAAGAAGAAGGAGGTTATATTAAGGAATGTCATTAAGAGTAATTAAGGAAGGTTAGGACATGTGTCATGATGTAATAAAAAGAAGGGCTTTTGGGAAAACCTATATAAGAAAGGACAAGGTACAATAAAAAGGCAACTCTCTCTCTTACTATTCTTGGTATAGTGAGGTCATTTGGTGTAGCTAGGACGGGTAGAACCTAAATCTGAAATCACCCTTCAACAGTCATCGACAACATTTGATATATGATAAACCCACAAATGTCGAGACTTTGAGTTTCCAACACAAGATAATAGACCAATTCCGCAAACTCACGACTCCAACGAGAATTCTCAATCGTTGAGGGACAAAGATTAGATATACCAAGTTTACCAAAGGACATCAAGGCAAGACTAAGATTATTAGTAGGAAATTTTCCTTCATTCCATCCAACACTCTTACCTAGACCAATGGAAATGGCTTCATAAGAGGGTCGATCATGACTAGGTCTTGTGAGGAGAAAATTCCTAAGGGGAATATTAGTAATATTTGAAATCAACTCTCTAGATACATGAATCCTTTGTCTATTAACCATGGTCTTGAATTCTATGTCATCATAATTAACCTCATAGATGTTAGCATAGAAGATTCTTGTAAGAGTGTCAAAACCTTCACCAAGACCATCAAAGATGTTTCCAAGATTGAATTTTTCAAAACAAACTAAATCCTCTTTATGTCCACTAGAAAAATCAAATTTCTTTTCTAGAATGAATCCATTAGGTGAAATCCTTTCAAAAACTCTAGCACAAGAATCATTAACAAATCTAATCCTAAGAGAATTTTGATCTATAGGAATATTCATGCTAGAAGATGAAGAACCCAAATTTTTGAAATTCCTTTTGAAACCTTGAAGTTCATCATGAGATCTAGAAATTGGAAAAAAAAAAGAGGAAGAAAACACTTACTTGGAGTGAAACTTGAATACTCTTTTTCTTATTTTTCTCTAAAGATGATTTAATGGAGGAAATTCATGAACCCTAGAAAGTTCACGTACGTGGACAAGATGGGAAAAGGAAAAAGGTACGCGTACTCCTTCTTTAAATGCTCACCGGTGGGCTTGGACCCGTTTTTGAACCGCGACCCACAAACGAAATGTAGGATTTTCTTTGATGTAAAAACATCAAGGTTGTGCAACTCGTGAAGACACACATTCGTGTGAAAAGACGGTGCAGTAGAAAGCGTATTCAAATATCCAAAAAGGACAGAATTACATATTAACCCAATTATACACAAATCAAACCATTTATTGCCCCATCTCAAGATATATACAAATGGGGTAGTGCCAAGCTCGTTACCAAGTGGCAAGATGTGCAAAGAGTTCATCATGCACCATTTCTGGTTGATATTTGTGTGCAGTACCAGAGATATAATCATAGTAATGATGATAATCAGGGTTACTGGAGCTTTCTAACTTCCTTTTCATATGACCAGAAAGAAGATTTTTCTGATAACTTGAAACTGCGTCAACAACCCGAGAACCCGTTTTATTGGACTTACTTGTGTTGATAGCGTGTTTAGTTCGTACATCATGATTGCATGATGAACCGAACTTTTATCGGAACGATTCTTAATCTTAACTGAATTAAGTTTTTCTAAGAATCTAAAAACGTTTTCAAATGCTCTAAATAGATCCTTGTCAATTGATCCATTACGATAGTATTCCTCAAAAAGATTAAGAGTTAATCTAGTGAGATTCCATATCTTTGAGCGTAAAGAACGTTTTCTCAACCTTCCTTTCTTTTTAATTTTTCCTTTAGATTGTTTCTCATCATCTAAGTTTTTTTAAGTCTTAGATGAAATGAGATTATCATGAGAAACTTGAGGTACTATCCATAATAATCTCTGAACAATCTTTAAGGAGTTCTGGCGTGCGTTACAGATGCCAAGAGCAAGTTTCCCAAAGAAATTTCCCATAAGGGCAAACTTTTAAGGACCAGTCAAACACAAACTTATTAGGTTTATAGTGTTTGCCTGCTCTGCTACCAATTGAAAATACGGGGGTCTAACAACCACACCCAACAATTCGTTTGGCAATTTGAGAGGACTTACTCCAATATACTTTCTAGAGAATCAACTAGACAGTCAGACTCAATCTAGAGTAAAGTATATCAAAGAGTTTAATATCTCTAACTCTTAATTCAATCCGCAATCAGCAAATAGAAATCTCCGAGCCTGATTGAATATAAGAGGAGTAACTTCAACGGTACCAAAGACCAATGTTCAAGTGTCAATAAATTTAAATCAACAACCCAAGGTCGGATATTCTAATTGATTGATCTTAACGCACAACCTGTGATATTTAAATTATATAACAAAATATAATACGGAAAAGAAATAATACATACACCGGAATTTTGTTAACGAGGAAAACCTCAAATGCAGAAAAACCCCGGGACCTAGTCCAGTTTGAACACCACACTGTATTAAGCCGCTACAGACTCTAGCCTACTACCAATTAACTTGATTTGGACTGTAGTTGAACCCTAATCAATCTCACACCGATTCAAGGTACAGCGATTGCGTTCCTTACGTCTCGATCCAGTGAGGATACTACGCACTTGATTCCCTTAGTTGATCTCACCCACAACCAAGAGTTGCTACGACCCAAAGTCGAAGACTTGATAAACAAATCTGTCTCACACAGAAAAGTCTATAGATTGAATAAATAAGTCTCCCACAGAAATACCCAAGAGTTTTTTGTTCCGTCTTTCGATAAATAAAGGTGAACAGGAACCAATTGATAATCCGGACTTATATTCCCGAAGAACAGCCTAGTATTATCAATCACCTCGCAATAATCTTAATCGACTAGCGAAACAAGATATTGTGGAATCACAAACGATGAGACGAAGATGTTTGTGATTACTTTTATCTTGCCTATCAAAGAAATTAATCTCGAGTCAATTATTTCAATTGTACTCAATACAATAGAATCGGGCAAGATCAGAACACGCAACTACAAAGAAAATAGTTGGTTCTAACTTCACAATCCCAATGAAGTCTTTGAAGTCGTTAACCTACAGGGTCTCGAAGAAACCTAAGGTTAAAGGAGAATCGACTCTAGTTTATGCAACTAGTAACACATAGGAGGTGTGGGATTAGGTTTCCAAGTTGATAAAGTTCTCCTTTATATAGTTTTCAAATCAGGGTTTGCAATCCAAGTTACCTTGGTAACAAAGCATTCAATATTCACCGTTAGATGAAAAACCTGATTCAACCAAGCTAATATCTTTCAACCGTTAGATTGAACTTAGCTTGTTACACACAAATGAAATGTACCCTCATTTAGGTTTATGTAACCGTACCCAAACGTGTACACCATGTTGCCTCACAAATAGTTAACCAAGGTTAGCCATTACTCTCATATCAACCTTATTCATCTTAACCATAACTAGTTCAAATGACTCAAATGAAACTAGTTAAAGAGTCGTTCAATTGCTATATTCTCATAGAAGTATACAAGAACACAATTGAAGCAAAATCGGTTTGATTCACTCGAATCAATTCATGAACATTATAGCCACGGTTTGCAAAGATTGCATTCCTTATTATATAAATGTTTATGTTCATGTTCATAACCGATTTTAGAACTTTAACCTTCAAGTATGCAAACGGGTACTCATACTTGAAATACCCGGACCAAGATTGGGTTACGCTAGTACGCAAACGGGTACGCGAACTTTCAATCCCAGCAGAAATTATCGGACATGAACCTGTACGCCAGTACGCAAACGGGTACGCATACTTAGGTTCCCAGATTTCTCAAACCAACAGGTAGGCGAACGGGTGCGCATACTATGGTTCCCGGACATGGATTACATATGTGCAAGAGTGCACAACATGACATATCCAATAATAGTTAAATGTTCTAAACTCTTATTTCAATCATTGAAACTTTCTTAGAGGATGACAATAGCCATTTTCACACACTATTAGCATCAAAGCAATTTTCAAGATATTGAAATAATCATAACGAAACATTCCAAGACTACACCAAATGATTGTATCACACAAACCATGTAAGATGTTACTCGGCAATTTTCTCATGATATAAGATGAACTTGGTCGAAGCGAAAGCTTGCCAACACATATTTCGAGAAATATGTAAGCGAGATAAACTCAACTCGAAATCTCAAATGTGTATATAGAAAACTATATCGTAATACGATAATATAGGAGATAGAGTAGAAATAGACTTTCCAAGTGATAAATGAGTTTCAGTCTCCACATACCTTTTGTCGATGAAGTTCCACAAGCTCCCCTTAGTAGTTCTTCGTCTTCAAATAATGAACGTCGTGACTAAGCTCAACTACACAATCTATGTCCTAGTCCGAGACATCTATAAATAGGCTAGAAATCAAGACTTATAGTTTTGATCACTAACATTGACAAACATGCTTGAGATAGAAACGCATGCGAGTTCGACCGAGAAGTTCTCTAACAGAGGGTACCCAAATACACCACAATCTTTAAAATATCCACCTATAAGTCCTCTTACCGAAATTGATTGTCTATGGAAAAAGTCAAGACAATACTACAATTCGTCTATGGATACGAGATCGAGACAATACAACAATCAAAGTGTGATTACTTGATAATAGGTTTAGCCTTAACCAAACTCTATAGGATTACTATCAAGTAATACGGAGTTAACGTTTGTGTAATTTACTTTAAATTATAATAACAACAATTATAATTGCGGAAAATAAAAGTAAATGACACAACAAGATTTTGTTAACGAGGAAACTGCAAATACAGATTAACCCCGGGACCTAGTCCAGAATTGAATACTCTCATAATTAAGCCGCTATACAATATCTAAACCAACTTCGTATAGTTGAGACCAAGTAACTAAACCTAGTTCACTTAGTTTCTTCAGTATCCCTGCGCTTCCGACATTCAATAAGTGCACGCACTGGAACAATTCCTTTGGATCGTATTCCAAACAGTAAAGGAACAACAAATCTGTTTGGTAACAACTCTCTTGATTCTTTCAGATGAAGATATCTCAAGTTATATTCAAAGGCTCTTCCGTTTAACAAATAAACTCCTTTGCCTGGTTAGATCAATCTATCCAACAACTACCAAAGTAGCATAGTTTAGATTTGCAATCAATTAATATAGATTCCAACAAGAAACTATAAGGTGATGCCGATCTTACACAACTAATCAATCGAATAAATCCTATTCTAGTTGAATCCCAGCCGATCAAGGTTTGTGCACACCCAAATATATAGAAACGTGTATATTGAGTTGGATCAACAATATTTAACCAAAGTTAGCCATACGAACACTTTCATATCAACCTTGTTCATCCTAACACATCTAGACCAAATGACTTAAATGAATCTAGTTGTGTTACTCATAGAGTTGTTTATATTCTCATAGAAGTATACAAGACACAAATAAAACAAAATCGGATTTGATTCGCTCGAATCAATTCATAAACATTTTAGCCACAATTTGCAAAGATTGCATTCCTTATTATATAAATGTATTTTCATGAGTATGTAAACATACTTAACCGATTTTAGAACTTAACCACTCAAGTATGCAAATGGGTACGCATGCTTAGAGTTCCGGACTTGGTCTGTCCGCCAGTATGCAAATGGGTACGCATACGCATACCGTCGTTCACGAACGAACTCAGTTGAAATCAGTATGCAAAGTGTACGCATACTATAGTTCCCTGACTTCAACTGTTAAAACCGTACGCATACATGTATGCATACTAAGTTCCCAGACCTGGAAAATTCTTACAACAGTTAGCATACAAGTACGCACACCGTGCTATATCCAGACAATGGTTAATTGTTCTAAACTCCCATTTCAATCATTGAAACATTATTAGAAGACGAGAATAACTGTCTCACACAAACTATTAGCTTCAAATCAATTTTCAAGTGATCAAATGATCAATACGAAACATCCCGAGTCTACGTCAAATGACTCTCTCACACAAATCATATAAGATGTTACCAGGCGATTTTCACATGATCATCTTTTGACTTTCGTCAAGAATCAAAGATGAACTTGGTTAAAGTGAACGCTTACCAACACATATTTCGAGAAATATGTAAGCGAGTTAAACTCAGCTCGAAACATCAAATGTGTAAAATTTAAAGTTTTATATAGCTATACGACCTAGTCTCAATAGGAGATAGAAAGAAATAGACTTTTGTGTGATAGATGAGTTCAAGTCTCCACATACATTTTGTTGATAAAGTTCCTCCAATCTCTCCTCAGTTGATCTTCGTCTTCAATCGATGAACGCCGTGAATTCTAAAGCTCAACTACACATTTTATCCTAGTCCGAGATATAGCTATAAGAAGACTAGAAATCAATACTTAAAGTTTTGACAACTAAACTTGACAAACAAGCTTGAGATAGCAACGCTTGCGAGTTTGACCGAGCAGTGCTCTAACAATAATATTTTTTCAATGATCGAGATTGGTTGCTTTGATACAAGTACATCAGAAAAATAAATCTAGAGCTCCGGGTTATTCACTGTACATAAATTTTTTTGGGAAAATCACTCTTCTATTATAGGAGGATTTCTTTTCCAAGAAAAAAATCTATTAAAATGGTCGAATTATAACTTCCATTACTATTTCTTCCCCAGTTTCAAAGTCCAAGAATTTGGGTGCTGCCATTGTTGACCGCTCTTTCTCTTTGTGTTTTATTTGTGTTTTTCATATTTATTTGTTTTGTTTCATGTTATAATGTACTTGTTTTTCTTGAAAACCACCATGTAAACGTTTTTATGGAATGATATACTTATGGTTTGTTGATAACAAAAAAGGTTGGTAGTAGAATTTATTTTCATGCGCAAACTCTTTTAAAAAGCCACACACACTCTTATTAGAGAGTGTGGACAAAAATGGATTCTTTTTACGGTGAGACTGTAATTTCGTATATACTAAATTTAAAAGGTGTTTGCACGTTATTAATTCTCGTTCTTTGAATTAATTTTGGTAGTTGTATGGCTAGAGAATAAACTTTAAAACGCAAGGAAATGAGATCAATTACAATTTATTTTATTTTAAATCGAAATCACTTGATAAAAACTTAAACAAGTAAGTGAAAAAAGCTAGATTAACACTTCTCAAAAGGATGTGCATAAAATTGAATTAACACTTTTTTTTTCTTCAAATTGAATCACTTGATAACCACTTATATGAATATTTCATCTTTCTCGAATATGAATATAAATTTGAATAAAATACGTGTGATACGTGTGGCATCACATATATACATGACCTAACAAATAAAGAAGGTTTTTCGATTGATCATATTTTTCTAGATCGCTTTCAATTGATTCTTCTCGTTAATGTCTTCTTCTTGATTGTCTTCAATTGATCGTGTATTTATATTGGATTCTCAAGAACATTAAAGGAGGTATATATGAAAGGTATTTGGAAACCTAATTCAACGAATTTTTAAGGGAAAACAGATTGGGATAACAACAACAAGACGATGTTTGTGAATGAAACTCCTACTCCTTCCCACCAGAGGAGGAGGTCAATGGGTATGGGAAATGGGTGTGTTATGCCACAATAAAATGGGTTCAATTTTGTCAATACTCGGTTGGGAAGAAAATGGCGAAAGGTGGATCTTGGAGTCTGTGATGTGTGAATATTTATAGGAAGCAATATTTAACAAATATTATTAAGCTGTAGAAGAAAATCTAGTTAGTAGAATTAAGTAAAGTTTCGAAATTTCTGCAACCATGTGGAAGCTAAGCTTTTAAAGGAAGCTTCAACTAAGACAGTATATATAGAGATCTTACGACATTGGTGAGTTGGGTTAGAGTAGTCTTCAGAAGTATACGATCTCAAATTAGCAGCAAATACCTTGGAGTGTTTAGTAATCCAGTAATACAGGCGGAGAAGGGAAGAAGCATCATTTAGATTATTATTAGTTCGCCGATGCCACATGAATAAGTCTTGTAATATATATTTCAAGACAAAAATTCAACAAGGGCGAGTCTTTCAGGTTCTTTACAGTTGAGTTAATACTATCTAGGTTTAACGACGTATAACATGTGATACTTTAATTAAAATAATAAAACAATAATGTGGAAAAGAAACAACACATACACCAGGAAAAAAAATTAACGATGAAATTAATCTTGTAAAAAACTCCTGGGACCTAGTCCAGATTGAACACACACTGATTTAAGTTGTTATAACACTTTTCTACTACCAGATTTTGGACTAGATGTAATACTTGCTTTAGTTGTATTCGTACACCTGTAAAACTCCTAGCAGAACACGAATTCTCTGTAGGAATTTATCTCTTAAAACTTCAAACAGAACGCCAATTCTCTTGAGCAGATGCTTTTGAAAATCTTCTAGCAGAACGTTAATTCTTACTAGAAGATGCTCCTCAATGATTAGGTTTTACACGTTCCTTAACATAATTGATTCACATTCACAAGATCACCTAGAAATAATCTAGAGATATCTTGATTTATTAAATCTAGGATTTATAAAAAACACTTGTGATACAGGTTTCATAACTATCAAAGAAGATAGCTTGCATGTGCTTTACGATCCCCAAGTAAAGTCTTTAAAATCTCACTCTTGTTCGTGAAGGAAAAAAGATGTGGAAAACAACCTTATGCAACTCACACACAATTTTCCAAAGGATAGTATGTGGAGTTACATGAAACCTCTATTTTTGGTGAATGATCAAGCTTAGGTTACTTAGAAGCAAAGCCATCTTTTCTAGGAAAGGAAACACCAAGTACTTGACTAAAATAGGACTTTATTCACATATCTACGGTCTAAGTTCGCGAACTGTTGTTAAAAGTTCGTGTACAATTTCCAATTCACGAAATCAACCTTTAGCCGCACATTTTTCAGCTTTAGTAAATCACTCATATCTTCTTTGTTATAACTCGGAATTGAGTGATTCTTTGCTCGTTGGTTTCGTATTTTCATCCACTATAATATGGAGACCTTTTAAAGATATATGTTTATTTTCATTAAAGTTTTAGGTTCAAAAACTCTTCGGGTGTAAATACGAAAGTATCTTTACCGTCATAAAATTATTCATTCCAAAGAGTGAGCACTTTGTTTCGATAGATGAAGAGGTAGAATAAAAAAAAATCAAGTATGTTACTAAATTTAATGAAGTTATCCATAGATGTATTTGTGGGTTTTCAATCTTAAGCCTTCGAGGATAGCTTTGATTCCATACTCTACTTCTTAAACCTAATTTAGTCTGAAACTAACTTCAGTAAACTAAATCAAGAATGTGTTTTGGCATCTAAATTTGACAACTGACTTGACATACCGATGCTAGTGGATTCAACCGAGCAGTGCTCTAAGAAAGAAAATTTTAATACCCCCTCTTTGGTACCAGTAAATATTGATTGAATTTTTTAATTAATATATGCATATATTTAAGAATTATGTGGAATCGTAGTAAGCTAAAGATTGTCGAATATTCATTTACAGTATGTAGCTACTGTAATAATAAATGATGGTGATTGTTAACCGATCTGTGGAGGAATATCGATATATGTGATTAATTGGCATACAATCCATATTAATTTGGATTAATATCTAGATTGACGTAATTTTGAATCCAAGACATAAATCCTTCCAAAATTTCTAGGCCTATTAATTACAGGTTGGTGTATTCATAATGAGTTGTACGAGAAATATAATCGTTAGAAGAATGATTTGAGGATTTTATTATCAAACCCTAGGATTAGTTCAATAATATTTTATTGTTGTTATATAATGAATTTGGCGTGGTAATCCTTGAAGGACTCGTATTGCATTCCGCAAGATATGTGATGGAAAGCATATTCAAATTTGTAATCCTTAGGGATTCAAATTAGATTCAGACATCCACCTGATTCGATTAATCAGGTTTAACAACTTTTTATGTGTTTTTTTTTTTTTTTTTGAAAATCAGATTAGTTGATGATGTCAAATGTATGAGTCTCTTGAGGAGTCTTTAAAAACACAAAACTTCATGTTTTAGCAGCATAAATATTTTTTTTTTCTTAATTCTGTAGTTTAATAGTTATAATTGTATATATAATTTATATCCTGGCGAGATTGGGGTATACCCAGATTAATTGGGGTATACCCATTTTGTTCCCAACCATAATAGTGGGTTAATGGGTGTCTAATGTGTATGATGTTACCTAATTACCCTTCCCTTAATAATAACTAAAACTATCCCTTTTTGGTTTTAGATCCAAACCTTGTTCTTTTCCTACTTGTTCTTCATCAATCTAATGATTAATTCCTTGCTTCTTCTCTATATTTTATCGTTTTCAAATGAAAAAAATCGTCGATTGGAATTTTTCATTGTTGATTAATTCTTTAAAACTCTATCTAATACTTCAATTTTATGTTTGCATGTCAAATTAGGGCAGAAAAATCAAATTTGTGAATCTGCAGTTATTTAGCCGGCAAGGTGTTTGTTCTACGACCCTGCCGACTTTTCATGTTTAGGGTTAGTCGTTACTTTCCTAGGTTGAAGATCATGCCGACTGTTAATATCTGTAACTGAGTTTTACAGGGTCGGCAACGTATTCAACCTTAATACCATGCCGACTAAATGTGTTTTTAACAGTCGTTGGATTTTTAAATTTTTACCTGCTGACTAATGCTTTGAAAATGTTTGTGTTTCCTGAGTCCATAAAGTTACAAGATCAGCATGGTATTTGAATACTACCCTGCCGACTTAGTATTATTCGGCACTATATGGATTATAGACCCTGCCGACTAATTGTTTGGAAAATCATTTGTATTTCCTGTGTTCCGTTTTGTTATAAGCTGACATGGTATTTGAATACGACCCTACCGATTAATATCGACCCTGCCGACTACTGTGTCAAAAATAATAAAGTCGGCATCGTTATTTATAAAGAAGCATGCCGGCTAAAGTTAGTCGGCATCTTCTTCATTCGTCGACCTTGCCGACGTTTCATAGTTTCAGAATTGAAAGTGTTGATTTCTTCTTTAATTTTGAGTATGATTTCATTCAACAGCTTTGCAATCCCCTTTTTAAAAGTGTTTGGGTAGTATGCTTTCATTTCCATTGCAAAAGATATTCTCAAAGCAAAAAAAAATCATTAAAAATCTTCCCACATAAGTTCAATCAAAAACAAAATTTCATAACTTAAATTCATAATTTCAAAAGTTTTAATCTACTCATTAATTAATCTAAACTCAATTAATTAACCTAATCAGAATTTTTAGTGTTAATTAAACAAGGGTATATTAGCCATTTAGAAAATACATGGTTAAGGGGTGTCCTGTTTTTACTTCAAAATGACTCGGGTTTTGTCTCATTAGGTATACCCCAATTAATCTGGGTATACCACAATCTCGCCATGATTTATATATAGACTAATATGAATTTTGTTTTGTTGTTTATTTTTTGAACACTCATTTAGTTAAGTTAGCATCTATAAATAATCAAAGGTTGTATTGTCCCCCCCCCACTTCAGGTTTTCTCCCATGTGATTTTTCTGACAAGTTTTTACCGAGGTAACATCTCGTTGACGTTGAATACTTTTATTCAAAATGTTGATATTGTGCTTTTTTTTCTCCTTCCAGATTTTGTTTCATTGGGTTTTACTGGAAAGGTTTTAGTGAGGCAATTTATTCAGCATGATGGTTGCACACCATTAACTAGGTTTTTTGATTAGATCAAATCAACATAACCATATCCTAGGAAGTTGGATGTCCTTTTGAACCACATAAAGTTTAATCACAAATACGATATTTTTCCACGTGTGGTAATGTATTCGTATCTTGGCACTTTGTTGTAGAAACTACATCTACTACTTTTGCAAATCATCTCGAGAATCTAGTAATCCATGCCAAAAGTCCTCAATATATGAAGAAGAATGTACACTCAACAAAAGTATTATTCAAAGACAATGCGAATTGTGCTTCACAAAGAAGTCTTTGTCAATTAACAGATTTTTCCACTAAGGAATTGTAATCTTCTGCATCCAAGAAATTCATTCAATGAATTGGAAATTCACGACTCAAAGATTTGCAAGCCAAGATTCAACTGAAGTACGCATCAGGCACCATCATTAAAGGTGCATTTGCTGGACTTATCAAGTTGTACTCTTTTTCCTTCGTCAATGTTTTATCCCACTGGTTTTTTTTTCTTTCAAGGTTTTAACTAGGCAACATATTATTAGGGACACGTCTGTGACGTGATACTTGATACTCAAGTTATCAAGAATGTTCTAGAATGCACTATACATAGAGTGTTTTGTGTTATAGAAAACCTTATGTTAGACGATACTTGTATCGCAAGTCTTGTAAGTCTGTATAAATATATATGCTCGTATTGTATGATATTATTCAGTGAATCTAATAAGAAGAACAACTTCTCTTAAACTCTCTTATGTCTTCTCTAACTTAACCTAAACCATATCTATTCTCGACTTGGTATCATCCTTGTTCGATTCTCCATGTCTTCCACATCTTCTTCAATTACAACAGTTTTTACAATTATCGGTTCTTCTCAATCTATGATGGCTTCATCTATTTTCTCTCAACCTCATCACATCATCACTGTCAAACTTGATAAAACAAATTATTCTCTCTGGCGTGCTCAATTTTTACCCTATCTTCAAGGTTATGAACTCGATGGCTTTTCTACTGGTGAAAAACCATGTCCTGCTGCAACACTTGAATAAACAACAAACCCTTATCTTGAGTATACTGCTTGGATGAAACAAGATAGAATTCTTCTTGGTTGGATTTTCTTTTCTCTTACTCCTGTTGTTCTACGAAAAGTTCACCGTCTCACCACCTCACAAGAAGTCTGGTCCTCTCTTGAGTCTTTATTTTCTTATAAATCTGATGCTCACATTCATCATCTACAATGTGAGATACGACCTTTGAAGAAAGGTTCTCTCTCTATGAGAGCATACATCGATCGTGCTTGAGATATTGTTGATAGTTTAGTTGCCGCTGATACTACAGTTACCAACACTAAGTTACGTCATTGTATTCTTGTTGGTCTGGAAACCTCATATGATGCCATTGTTACATCTCTTACTACCACCATGGGTACTATGAAGCTTGAAGATTTTATCACTTATATTCTCACTTTTGAGTTGCGTCTGGAACAACAAAATAATTCTCTGTCTTCTCAGCCTGTAGCTAATATGGCTTCTTCTTCCAGACCAAAAATGCTGAACTCTAACTTTCAACAAAGGAGTAATACTGGACAACATACTGGTGGTACTCGTGATAAACTACCATGTCAATTGTGTGATAAAGCTGGTCATCATGTTCATCTCTGCTGGAAAAGATTTGATCGCACTTTTCGTCCACAACCCCCTCGTCGTCCATCAACTTCACCTGCTCAGTCTTCCAATGCTCCTCGTGCTTACATTACTCAAGCACCAAGATCACCATCTAATGCTCCTTGGGTTCCTGACAGTGGAGCAACTGATCATATCACTAATAATCTTTCACGACTACATCTTCCATCAGAATACAATGGTCCTGACCAGATAAAATTGGGTAATGGTACTTATATTCCAATTTCTCATGTTGGTTCTTCAATTCTTGGCACTCTTGATCGTAAGTTACACCTTCATAACACAATTTATACTCTTTAGATTTCTCACAACTTGTTATCTGTATCTCGCCTAACAACTGATAACAATGTGTTATTTGAATTTCATCCCGATTTTTGTCTTGTGAAGGATCGATGTACGGGAAAGGTGCTTCTACGCGGTCGTAGGAAATGTGGTCTCTATGAACTTGATGCTTCCTCAGTATCTCCAAAAGTCTGTGTTGGTGAACGTACTAGTCTACATAATTGGCACTCTAGGCTAGGCCATCCTATGATGCGAAATGTGCGTTATATTATTTCAAAGTTTCCTCTTCCTATTTCTAGCAACACTATAAATTTTTGCTCCTCCTGTCATGAGCATCGTAGACATAAATTATCTTTTCCTTCTAGTAAAACTAAATATCTGAATCCTTTAGATTTGATTGTTTCTGATGTCTGGGGTGCTTCTCATGTTTTATCTAATGAAGGATATCGACACTATATCATTTCTATTGATGCTCATAGTCGTTTTACTTGGATGTTTCCTATGGCTCACAAGTCAGATGTGTATTCTATATTTCTAGTGTTTCAAAAACATGTTGAGAATCTTTTCAAAAGAAAGATAAAAATCTTTCAGTCAGACAATGCTGCTGAGTATCGTAAGCTTACTCCTTACCTTCAACAACAGGGTGTTTTTCATCGATTCTCTTGTCCACATACCTCTGAACAAAATGGTTTAGTTGAAAGACGACATCGTCATATTCGTGAAATTGGTCTCACTCTTTTGTCCATGGCCTCTGTTCCCTCATCCTACTGGTATGATGCATTCTTTACAACATGTTATTTAATGAATTGATGTCCATCTTCTGCTCTTAATAACACTTCTCCTTATGAAGCTTATTTTGGTACACCACCAGATTATAATTCATTACGTGTTTTTGGGTGTTTATGATATCCTCATCTCATACCATATCGTTCTCATAAAATGGAAGCATTATCTTCTCCTTGTGTCTTCATAGGGTATAGTCCTTCTCATAAAGGGTATAAGTGTCTTCACATTCCTACTGGTCGGGTCTATATTAGTCGTCATGTAGTGTCCAATGAGATTGTTTTTCCCTTTGCTGCGTCGACACCATCCCTGTCATCTACTGATCAGGTAATACCTTCTTCACTAAATATCATTCCCATTATTGATATTGTGCCGCAACAATCGTCTTCAACTAATACTATACATATTAATTCACAATCATTGATGCTCAAGTATCACAAGAAGATTCATTATTAAGTTCTGCAGTTGAGACACCTTTTGTGTCTCCTACATCATTTGATGCTGCTCCTTTGATATCTGCACCAACTTTTTCTACTCAAAATGATGCTGCTCCTTCTGCTCCTGTTACTTCTACATCAACAAGCCCTGACATATCCACTACTACAAGTTCTATAAATTCTAGTCATCCTATGATCACTAGAGGTAAAGATGGTATTTATAAACCAAACTCTAAATATGCTCTTGTTGCTAATTTTGAACCAACTTGTTATTCTCAAGCTCAGACAGATCCAAAATGGCGTAAAGCATCAGATACTGAATACAATGCATTACTTCAAAATGGTACTGGACTTTAATACCTTATCATCCATCCATGAATCTCATTGGCTGCAAATGGGTGTTTCGTATTAAAAGAAAAGCTGATGGTTGTTTGGTAGCTAAAGGATATAATCAACAAGAAGGTGTTGATTATAGTGAAACATATAGTCCAGTGGTTAAACCATGCACTATACGTATTATTCTTACGTTAGCACTCTCTCATAATTGGTCTATCAATCAATTTGATGTTCAAAATGCCTTTCTTCATGGCAATCTTGAAGAAGAAGTTTATATGAAACAACTTCCAGGATATGCTGATCCTAATTTTCCCACATATGTGTGCAAATTACATCTCTTTACGGTTTAAATCAAGCCCCACGTGCTTGGTACAACAGGTCTAAGTACTTTCTTGTTGAAGAATAGTTTTGTTACTTCCAAATGTAATTCTTCCTTGTTTATCAGACGAGATGATACTGGAGTTGTTCTTTTGCTTGTTTACGTTGATGATATTATTCTCACTGGTTCAAGTACATCTGGATTGATATCTATTCGTAATTCTTTACAAAGTGAGTTTGCAATTAAAGATCTTGGCCCTCTTTATTATTTTCTTGGAATTTAAGCAACTCATACCTCTTCAAGTTTGTTTCTTACTCAAAGAAGATATGTTCATGATCTTCTTGTTCGAGTTAAGATGGATGGTGTTAAACCAATCCAAACTCCACTCAGTACAACTGGAGATATGTCCTCTGATCAAAGTACTTCGCTTACTGATGCCACTGAATATAGAAGTATCGTTGGTGCTTTGCAATATTTGACATTTACACGTCCTGATTTGGCTTATGCAGTTAACAAGGTTTGTCAATTTATGCATAATCCAACTGAATATCAATGGAGTTTAGTTAAACGTATATTACGTTATCTCAAACATACATCTACATTTGGTATTTATCTACGTCCAGCACCAAGTTTACAGTTATCTTTTACTGCCTACACGGACTCTGATTCGGCTGGTTCTTTGGATGATCGTAAATCTACTAGTGGCTATTGTGTCTTTCTAGGTGGTAATCTTATTTCCTGGAGTGCTTGTAAACAAAAGACAGTGTCTCGTTCTAGTACTAAAGCAGAATATCGTGGACTGGCAATTGCTACTGCTGAAATAATGTGGATTCAATATCTTCTTTCAGAATTACAAGTGTCTACCAAATCACCTCCTGTGTTATGGTGTGATAATTTTGGAGCAACTTATCTCACTGTTAATCCAATATTTCATGCACGAACAAAACATATTGAAATAGATTATCATTTTGTTCGTGATCAAGTCGCTTCAAAACAGTTGGATGTTCGATTCATTTCTTCTAAAGATCAGGTGGCGGATATATTCACTAATCCTCTTTCTAAAGATCGATTTCATTTACTCAGAAACAAGCTGACGGTTCAAGAAGATCCGTTGCGCTTGCGGGAGGGTGTTAGGGACACGTCTGTGACGTGATACTTGATACTCAAGTTATCAAGAATGTTCTAGAATGCACTATACATAGAGTGTTTTGTATTATAAGAAACCTTATGTTAGACGATACTTGTATCGCAAGTTTGGTAAGTCTATATATGCTCGTATTGTATGATATTATTCGGTGAATCTAATAAGAAGAACAACTTCTCTTAAACTCTCTTATCTCTTCTCCAACTTAACCTAAACCATATCTATTCTCGACTCAGATGTGTATCCAACACTATCTGAACCTTTACAGTGTGATAAACCAAATTTATTTACTAAGATGCCCCTTATATCTATATTAGGGTTTCCATGTAACGGGAACCAAGTCTTCCATTTCTACAAATAAAGCTATGTACACTTTATCTTTATTTCCTGCCTTCTTCATTTCACAATAATTCATTTTTTCTTTCGGAAATAGAGCGGAGTTTTGAAAAGGCCACCTATTTTAAAATAGGCACCCAACGTGTAACTTCAAATTACGGTGCTTGGCCAAACTGAGCTAATTCAGTTAGTATTAATTAAAATTTTCATTATAGCTCTTATTTATATGCCGTGTTTTTTTAACATGGCCAGGCCAGGCATTTAAAAGTGAGTAATATGGTAACAAGAGTTGAATATGGACCTATTACTTCATTTTGTTTATAGTCGATTCCAGCCACAATTTGGATAACTTTTTCCATGACCTTGTAAAATGGAATCGAAAGGCAACAGCCAACAGAGACTCTTGATAATGAAGCACCCATTTCAAGACTTTTATGTTCTATCTTTACCTCACAAAAAAATTCATGGATCTGACTTCTGAGGACCACAAAGAAGATAATAGTCAAAACGCACGAAACATGGCAAACAATGGATTCATTCTGTTCAATGTATTCAAGATTCTACCGTTTATAACTTTTTTGTTTGATAAGAAGTGTATGCCGATTGTCAGTAACTCGTAAGATCTTTAATTAGCAGGTTAATTAGTCGATATGCATATCTGCCCCTTATAAAAATGCTTGCTGGCTTATCGTGTTGTTCCCTGCTTATAATCTGTACGTAAGGAAAATATTAGTTGATGCAATGTAAGCAACTGCTAAACATATTTAGGTTGTGAATGATGATGATATAACAGCAGGGACCATGAGTGTGCTTTCTTTGACGTGTATAGCACATGGGATTTAGGGACCATGAATGATGATGATATAATCTGTGCTTCATAAGTTTTTGTCATCATCAGTCTAAACAGATGTACTAGAACTAGAAAGTACTGCCCAAAAGCTTTGAAGATTTCTTAAAGAAACAATTTACAAACAGATGAAACTGGTACTGATTCAATTTTGGTAAAAGGTTTTTTCAATTTTAAAGCAGTGGAGTGGACTAATTCTTTGATTTTTTTTTTTTTTTTTTTTTTTTACCAGTAAATGCAAATTATATGAAAGCCCATTCAAATAGAGGAAAAAAATTAACTTCTATTAGTTTTTTTTTTCTGCCGTCTAACCTTGTCTTTTTTTCCTAGTTGGTGGCGAAGTGATGTTTTAAGGTCCAAAACCATTAACCACGCATTCAAGTCCTCAACCTCCAAACTCTGATAGTCTTTGTTTCCTTCTCTTCTTATTTTTTTTTTTCTTTTGCAATGTTTGTACAACTTTTGTGCACACATCTTGTTTCTGCAATGATATGGATACGCGTAGCTAGGGTTTCTGCACTATATTTGATTGCTTTGCTTTATATCTTCTCTTCTCCAATCGTCACCAACCGGAAGTGTGTCAGGTGAATAAATTAACTACTAGTAATTAATAACGATGTTGTTTTCATGCCTTTACTGTTTTTGTTTAGAAAGATCAACTAATTCTCTAACTTTTCATCCATATGATATGATATTCTAAATTTAATACCAGAAGTTAATGAAGGTATAAAATGTCTTTTGTTGCACTTGGCTTTTCACATTATTGTTAGGTCATTCATTTCTCTTTGTACTAGCGTTTACAGTTATTCACCACCCTGCTTGTGCTTGCACGTAGTTGTTTCGAGTGTGCATGGCACACGATCCTATATATTCATCGTCAAAATGATTGATTTAAGATTTCAAGTGCATGGATGTTGCAACCGTGCAAGTCTTTTTGGTACCACAGATAAGATTCGCATATAATATCTCGAGGCAATCTTGGGGAAATAGCTAGGACTGTGCATGAGTCGACTATCTAGGACCACCTAGGTCGCTGGAACATTATATATTTTGTCAGGATCATGAAATAATGTATTCAAAGATGTTCTTTTCTTCTCCTAGCTGCCTAGCGCGTACGTGATCATGACCACCAACCTTTAAGTCTACGTTGTCTTCTAGTATATTGGAACAAATGTCAATTTCTCTATCAATTACCACCTCTTTTATAGAGAGGAGTCTGTATTGCGCCAGTTACCTAAACCGGAACTAATAAAAACAAGATTGCTTTGCTTGCATGTAGAAATCAATTACGTATTGCCCTCACCCCTTGGGAGAATAAAAGGATATATGGCTTAAAGATTCTGCAGAAAAAAACTTAGTTTAAGATTAAAAGACAATGATTTCCGTCGCATCTTGAAGCCGATACTTTTTTTAACATAATCTACAGAATGCGATAGAAAATCAAAAAACACTTGAAAATGCTGGACATATGAATTCAGACTCTAAAAAATGACGTAAAATGATCTCCTCGCATGCCATTGCTGGATAAAATACTACTTGCGCGTATCATACGCGTCTGATTCAAACTCCAATCTGAACTCGCAACTTTGGCAGACATGACCATTTGATTTTACATATAATCAATCAATCAAAGTAAGGCCAAGATCATTGAATTGGAATCAAAAGAGTGATGTAATGATCCTATTGCATGGTGCACTCCATCATCCAATTGGCTGGACTGTAATGCACTCAAGTGAAGGTGGGTCCAGCAGGACCTTAATTTCTAATGGTCCTACTTTATTCGGATAAATATATGAAAACGGGTTTGGAATAATAGTTTGTTTGATCAAAGAATTCATACCTTTCTTCTCGTCCAACCCCTCAATTCCTATTCTCTGTTACCTTCTCTCTCCTGCCCAAAATTTTATTCTTGTTATTCGCTGCCCCAAATTATCTATGGGGACATCCTGCACCGCCCCTATTTATATCCTGCATTCAGACACCAGAGAGGAGACTATACGGGATATCACAATACCACCGCTATTTCCTCGACCACATATATATACTGATCGACATTCTAAACACGCATCTATTAGGCAGCAAATTTTGTGTATAAATTCTTAGATTTTGAAAAATAATTGGTATATTAGTTGTGCACATAACTAACTAGATTACTATCACGTAACTATGAATTTTAAAACAAATTCAACAAGAACAACTACTCATAAGACACACAAAAAGTAATTATTCTACATTCACACTGATTTCTTCCAGATTTATTTTGCGAAAATATCTGAAAAGAAATCTCTCAGATAATATTGAAATAGGTACCGGGTCAAGTTGACCCGGTCCGTTTCTCGCTCGGAATTTCCTTAGGATAAATCCATGGGATACCCGGTATTTCGTACAAAAAAATCAGCTCCGGGCAGGCGGCATCTCTTTAGCACATAGGTATATATCTCAGAGAGAGAATGAGTATAGTAAATAACAGCTGTCCACAAAATACCTGCATGTAATATTATTTAATTAATTACCTCAGTTTCTTAAATTATCTTTTCTTACCATAACAAACAGTAATTAGTATAATATTATTTTATTACATATCTAGAATTAATTAACTCATTAATATGGTAATAACTTTCTATTTCTTTTTGTCTGACTCTGACTGACTTGAACGAAACCCATTCTCTCTGACTCCACCACCTCTTTCTTTCTCTATTCTTCTTCTCGATCTAAATTTTTTTTTCTTTGTGCTTGGATTTTCTCTACCCCGTCAACACCTCACAAAACTCTGCCCTTTTTGCTTCTCCAAGCGGCAATCATATCATCAAAATCATATTTCTCTTCTTACATACAAACTCACCAATCAAAACCCATCTTGAAATTTTCAATTTGGTTGAACAAAACAGTGTTATTTAGGAGGGGAGGGGGCAAATTTTGTAGAAAAATTGTATGTACAAATTACTCAATGTGTTTTTCTGAAGAAGATAAGAAGAAGAAATTTGAATGCTTGGTGCAGGTTAAATGCTGGTTCCCGGGGATCTAGGGTTTCCTCCGGGTTTAATTTGGGGATTTTTTAGTTTTTTCTGTTTGATTTCTGTATTGATTATTAGAAGAAAATGGAGAATTGCAGAAGAGAGAAACATGGAGATTTTGAGACTTATGGCTCTGGCTGCAGAAGAGGACAGAAGGGTTGAATTTGAAGCTTCTTTAGAGTACGGTGGTTACAGCAGTCTTGTTTCTCCTCCTGCTACTTCTTCCACTTGGTCTTCTGCCGCTTCTGTTAATTCTCCTCTTCCAGCTCCTCCTCCTCAATATCAGTGTGCTTTGTGTTATGCCCCTACCACGACTCGATGTTCTCGTTGTAAATCTGTTCGTTACTGGTAATTTTCACTTTCCCCCAATTTCTGGTTTCATTTCTAGGGTTTGGATTTTTATTATTTGTTTGTTCTACAGCTTTTGCGTAAGTATTGAAATTTGATATGTTTTGCCTGTTAGCGTAGCTGTTGTGTTGTCTTTCAAAGGGAGATTTGATGTTTTTGTTCGCTTTGGATGTAAATTGAGCTAGAAAATGAAATCTGATGTAGAGATGATAACGGTGATTTTTAGGTTTTCACTGCGAATTTGTTGAAATCTGTATTGAAGATCGAGAATTTGCCCCTTTTGTATCTAGATAACACTAGTAGTAGTAGCCTTTTGAAATTTTACTCTTAACGGCGTGGGGAGGGGAATTTGAGCTTTGTTACAGGATGTCCAGATTTGCTTACAACACTCCTTTCCACTACACTACTTTTTTCATCTTGTGTTGTGTGAACTAGAAAGTTCTTGAAATTAGCATGTCCAAATGTTATTGGTTGGTTCAAGTAGTTTTAAAATGACAAGCAAAGGATTAGGTTGATTATAAGCAGAAGTAGAATTTCAGGTTGTTCTTTTCCATTAGAAATGAACACATCAACAATCGGAAGTGTGATTGTCTATTTGTCGTTGGATACTACATATATCGGATGCAGAAACTGATTATTGTTGGATGGATAGGCTGATTTTGTTGAATTTATCTGTTCAATTGTTCAGTTGTGGTATTGTCGTTTATTTATGTCATCTCATGTTTATAGTCTGCACTAGTGATTTTGATATGCTCTTCATTTTCTGTTACAATCCATTGTCTTTTTATCTCAGTAGCAATGTCCGTTAGGAACTAACACAACTTTATGCACTATACTCCATGCTAGTCCTAACTAACACAACTTAATGCACTATACTCTGTGCTAGTAGTGTGTCACCAACTCATCATTTGAACTTCCATTGACTCATTGATTAGTACTTGTGGAACTAGCCTCCAGGGAGTAGAGCTGTAGAGTATAGAAAATAGCATAATTAAAGTCTCCCAACATTTACCTGCCTATTTACAGAAATCGCTTTTTTTGAACTTGCACTTTGCAGCTCTGGTAAATGTCAAATTATTCATTGGAGAAAAGGTCACAAAGATGAATGTCATCCTCCAAGCCCCAATATTCAGTTTAATGGTCCAAAAAGCGATTCTGATGGGAAGACAGGCTTGGAAAGAGAAAAGCATGAATCTGTTGGTAATGGTTCTGAACTGGGAAGCGGCTTGGTTGCGGAACCACTTGGAACATTTCCTGAAGAACCCAGATCAGTTGAATCCAGTCGATTACCTGAGTTTCCAAGTAGTAAGAATGTTGAAAAAGCTGGATCTGTGGAGAATGGCAAAAGAGCAGGTGCCGTTTCTGAATCCTCCAGTAAGCTTGTTGGCATTGCTAAACCGACCACCACTATTTGGTCGGTTGATGCTTCTGCTAACAGTTCTCCTATTTTAAGTAGTTCGGAGAGTTCGAAAAAGTCTACATTTGATAATTCTGGCTGTAATGGACTTGAGAAAATAGTTGATGTTAATGATACGGAGCCTACCAAATCATTACCTCAAAAAATTAGTAGTTTAGATGCTTCTTTAAATGATCTTTCTTGTGCAGATAACCAGCAGCAAACTGTACCTAGTTCTTCTGGTAATGGAAAGTCAAGATCGATTAGTTCTTCCGGGGGATCTAGTCTCAAGAGATCTGAGGTTTCATTAACTACTCAGCCGTCTAAAGCGAAGTCTGGTTTCCTGGAGGAAAGTCTTGATTCAAACGGGTCTGGAAATGATCTCCATGGTGATTTAACTAAGTCAGGTATTAGGGGAGGTGGTAATGGTAGCTTGTCACATTTGTCTCCCAATTCCTTTCAACAAAGTGTCCCCCACTCACGTTCAGAGTCCAGGATTCAGGCATCTGATGTTGCCAACCCTGTTGCCTTGGAGAATAAAATACCTGCCAGTGGAGCTTCTCCACCCGAGAAGAAAGCTCCAGTGGCTTTCGCGCGACATTCACCAGTTTTTGGTTCTGAAAGGTCAGCTTCTGTGATTACCAACCAAAATAATGAATCTGAATCACAAAAGCCTAAGGTTATCAGATCTCTATCATCAAGTGGTTCTGAGAATCACCCAACTTCTGTTAATGGAGAATATTCTTTATTGAGTGAGAAGTCGTCAAATGGGGAAAAAGTACAAGTAGTTGCTATGAGATCGAATGATGTTCCAGTGTCTTCTCATAATGTTAGCAATGGCTCGAAAATGTTAGTGCAGAAAGTTGTTCAGCATTTTAAAGGGCCTAAACTCTCCCTGCATAATCCTTCTGGAAGTGATGTTATTGGAAAAAAGGATGACAAGGTTTGTGTATACAACTCACCCAATATTTCTCGAACTTTGTATGTTTCTTTTGTTCAATCTAATTTTGATCTTTGTTGTGTTGGCTGTCTTTTCAGATGCTCTTTCCTTATGATGTGTTCATCAAGCTTTATAATAAGGACAAGGCGGAACTTCACCCGTTTGGCCTTACAAACTTGGGAAACAGGTAAAGTAATAAATTTTTCTTCACACTGCATGGTGTTGTGTCATACTCTTCCAATGTCACCAGAGTTCATGGAGATGTAGCATCATGTTATTAGCACTGGTATTTTACTTTGTTCTTTGGTACCTGATTTGTTCATTAGCTCACATGGTGTTTCTAATCTCGAGTTTGACTTTTTGCACAGCTGTTATGCTAATGCTGTCCTTCAGTGCCTCGCTTATACTCGACCTCTTACTGCGTATCTTCTGCAAGGACTTCACTCGAAAGCATGCAAGTTCCTTTCCTAATCTCCTTTATGGATATCTTGTTTTCATGTATCTTTGATCTGTATATTTGCTAACCTGTTCTGTAAACCTCAGGCACAAAACAGGAGTGGTGTTTTATTTGTGAGTTTGAGTCTCTGATTCAGAAGGCCAAGGAAGGAAAGTGTACACTCTCTCCAAATGGTATTGTCTCCCATCTACACAAAATAGGTAGCCATCTAGTTCATGGAAAACAAGAGGATGCCCATGAATTTTTAAGGTAAGCCATAGCTTTCAGCAGTTTGAACCAATTAAATGACTGACGCGGTTTTATAATTTGGCTTTATTTTTGCAGTTTGTTTATTATTCGTTTATGTATGAGTTTTTCAGGTTTTCTATCGATAAAATGCAATCTATTTGTCTGAAGGAAGCCGGGGCAAAGGCTGGTCGTCCTCGTGCAGAAGAAACAACTCTGATAGGCCTTATTTTTGGGGGCTATCTCCGATCTAAGGTACTTTAGCTTCCTCTGGAAGATCTTATTAAATATTGTTAGAAAGCTTATTATCGGTATCTTATGTATTAGGAGTGGCCTTTTTGAATCATTTCCTGAGTTGTCTGTTATGTAAAATTGATAATTGGCGCAACACAGATAAGGTGCATGAAGTGTCATGAAAAGTTTGAGCGCGAAGAACGGATGATGGATCTTACAGTTGAAATACAAGGGGATATCAGTACTTTGGAAGAGGCGCTTGGACAATTTACTGCTACAGAAATCTTGGATGGAGAGAACAAGTACCATTGTAGCAGGTTAGTCGGTTTTCTGTCTTGTCATGAAGTTCCTGGTTGCAACTTTTTAACATCTCTAGCAGGTTAATCAGTTTTGTGTTTGGTTATGGAGTCCCTGGTCGCGACTTTTTGACCCCATGTTCATTTCTGTTTACTCCTAGCATAAGATTTCGATTGATATTTCATGTCCTTTACCGAAGTTTTATAAGTTAGTGATTCGCGGAGCTTCAAGTATAATCGGTTTTCTGTTTGGTCATGGAATTCCTGGTCGCGACTTTTTAATATCCTGTTCATTTCTGTTTACTCCTTCTAGCATAAGATTTTGATTCACATTTCAAGCCCTTCACCAAAGTCTTATAAGTTAGAGATTATGACGCATCAAGTATAATCACTTTTCTGTTTGGTCACAGAGTTCCTGGTCGCGACTTTTTCAACATCCTGTTCATTTCTGTTTGTTCCTTCCAACATAAGATTTCAATTTATATTTCATGTCCTTCGCCTAAGTCTTATGAGTTAGAGATTTATGAAGCTTCAAGTATAATGAGAATAGGATATCGAAATGTTAGTCTGTTAACTAGAGTTACTAGATTTGTAAGTATAGAATTTGTTAGTATAGATGACTATTGCGGTTATTTAATTTCGCTAACAAGTGTGGGACTCGAATTTTAAGTACACTAACTGTTATGAGTTTCCAGGCATAGTTATATATTTACTGTTAGTTCTTTGAGCACTAAGGATATTGGTGCTTGTTCACTCACTTTCTGTACTCTGCTACAACCTCTTGTATCTGCAGATGCAAATCTTATGAGAAAGCCAAAAAGAGGTTGACGGTGCTGCATGCGCCTAACGTCCTTACAATTGCTCTAAAGCGGTTTCAGGTAATTCTTTAGTAACAGAGAGTGATACTTGAAACCTTCTATTAACTTTCTTGACATGATGCCTTCTTTGTTTTGTGCTATTTACAGTCTGGCAAATTTGGGAAGCTCAATAAAGCTGTGCGGTTCCCTGAAGTGCTGAACTTGGCTCCATATATGAGTGGGACAAGTGACAAGTCTCCTATATATAGTCTTTATGCAGTGGTAGTTCACTTGGATGTCACGAATGCTGCATTTTCCGGACATTATGTCTGTTATGTCAAGAATAGCCAGGGGAAGTGGTTCAAGATGGATGATAGCACTGTAGGTTCCATGTGTTTCATCGTCCTTCAAGCATGGTCTTATTAGTTTATTCTTTTACGTGACCAGTGTACCTTTAATGAAATTTTCCTGGAGTTGCAGATTTTAAGACTTTGATGCCTTTGTTGTTGGTCTTGGTTTGTAGGTGAAACCTGTGGAGCTTGAGAGGGTCTTGTCCAAAGGAGCATACATGCTACTTTACGCAAGGTAAAATATTCGTCGATCCCATGGTCCATTTTTCGAACTTTTTCAATAAACTGAGTGCTGGCACTTGAACAAAAATTGATGGTCTTTCTCAGGTGTTCACCACGGGCACCAGGTTCGATACGGAAGACAATGCTACTTAGTGATAACAAGATGAAATGTACCAAATGTGTGGAACCTATTTCGTCCAGCCATAGTGGAAACAGCAGTACTGCTACCAAAGCAAAGTCGATCTCTGTGGTATCCGGAGGTGCTTCTACAGCTACTTGCAGGAGTCACGATGTATATCCGTACTGGGGAAATATGGATCGGCCCACCAATATTGTAACTTATGATTCGTTAGACAGAAGGTTGCCTCCAGTGCTTGAGATACAGAAAGTTGACTCATTGAGCGACAACTCCTCTCTCCTCAGTGGCTCAGATGAAGGCTCCTGCACTACAGAAAGCACCAGGGACAGTGCTGATGAAGTGTCTGATTATTTATCGGGAAGGCAGCGTGGTTGGAACTGCCCATTGAGTACGTCGGATGACTCCAATAGTTCATCTTCACCTTCTCCTTCTTCCACAATATCAGACGGAGACAGACATAGATCGTGTTACCCTGAAACCAGTACATACCCAATATACAGCGGAGGTGGTGATCACGGTGAGCCGGGTACGAGGATAAAACCCAATGGAATCGGTATCAAGAGTTTGCGAGACAAGGGAGATAATAGTCCCTTTATATATTCTGACACAACTAATCACTGTACAAAGTTAACGGGTAGTAATAGTATTAGCCATAGCAGTAGTAACAGTAACACTAGGGAGACTGACTCAAAAGGGTGGGGTAATTCTGGTGTATCCTTGTTGAGAAGATCAACTAAAGAAAGAAAAACTCAACCACTTTACTAAGTTCTAAGTAAAAGGGTCTTTTTTGACGAGCTATTTAATCTAATTAAAATGTCTGTCCATTTTATTATTGTTCTTACTTTCTCAAATGGCCAAGTGGGATTCACTTATAATTTGCACCCGTTTGGGATGTGCATTTCAAGCCAAAGATTTCTAGGCCCCAGGGGAAAGCTAGGACCATCTGACATTCGTTTGCATACCTCAGCCAGGGGGATTTCGTCTCCCTCTCGACAGCCACCAAATTTATCAACTCTTTCTAGCCAGATTCGCAAAAGAGAATTCCTTCAGCAGAAGAAACCAAATGACAGTGAGTATAACACAATATTACTCCCTGAAACTAAACCTTCGTATCAAAGCAGTATCATCTCTGTTCATAATCACTGGAGCAGCATCTAAGAGAACTATGGTTACCACCACTTCGAATACAGCAGATTCTTACACAACAATCAGTGAGAGAATCTCTTTTGAAAAAGAAATCAAGAAAAGCAGATTCATTGCCATTGCTGCTCCTGTCTCAGACGAACAATCAGCTCATTCATTTCTATCAGAGGTAAAATTGCTCAACCAGTGTTAGGGTTTTATCAATTTTGATTGAATTTGATAGAATTATGTGGTAAGATTTCTAAATCATGAAGTCTCTATGTTAGGTTAAAGATTCACGAGCCAATCATAATTGTTGGGCGTATAAGATAGGAGATCAGTATCGAAGTAATGACGATGGTGAACCGTCAGGTACAGCTGGGAAACCAATATATTCAGCAATTGATTCATCAGGAATTGACAGGGTCATGGTTGTTGTTATCAGGTAAATTTTGCATTAATATCTTTTTGTTTGGCTGATATTTTGTGTATCTGGATTGTTTAAGCAGTATTGATTCATGGTATGGAGGTGATAAACGTTATACAGGTACTTTGGAGGTATAAAATTGGGAACAGGAGGATTGGTAAGGGCTTATGGAGGAGTCACTTCAGAATGCTTGAAAAATGCCCCAACTTGTCTTGTAAAATCCAAAGTAATGAAGTTGTCTATAATATGAATAGCATCTTTGTATTATCCATAGAATTTGTTTAGTGACAATCTAGTCTAGCAGTTTCTTGTGGATGTAGAATTTTGCTTTCAAGTTACTGATACTGTTTGTTTCACCATTTAGGTTCAAATTGATATGGAAGTTCCTTACGATCTATTAGGACTTGTATACCATCAGGTGAGACTTCGAAGACATCGTTATATATGTATATGTATAAGCAACTATTAGATGTTTATTTCCATGGATGATTCATCACTTGCTGTTTTGGTGGTTAACAGCTTCAACATTTTCAAGTTGAGAATATCAAGCAGGACTATGATACTGGAAATGACGGTATCACCGTTGTTAGTTTCATGGTTGATTATGACAAAGTGGAGAGCTTGGAGAATGCAGTCAAAGACAATTGCAGCAGGAATATTGTCTTTCTCAAAACACTAAAGCAAAACTAGTATGATTCTATACTCCAAGATTATTTTTCTTAAGTTTAGATGTTCTACTATATGATTTGGTGCTAGCAAAACTACCTTTTATTAGATATGTATATGTTGTACATACACTTGTGTGCTCTCAATGAAATTGATATCTGCTGATTAGTATAGATTTATCACAGGTTTGAATCATCATACAGTTTTCTGTTTATGTTCTCTTTCTTCAAGCTAGAACACATGATTAAGGTCTATACTTGTAAATATAATGTGTGATGCAACCAAACACAATAGTAGTTTAGTAGTTCAATTGTACTTGAACATATGCGTCTCATACTGTAACAGCAAAATTCATGGAATTTAAGGGTTTTGCTATTACAGCTATCTTCTATGAAACTGCAATAGCTGATACATGTTCTGTGCAGAATAGAGAATTTGTGAATGTCTTGACTATAGGATTATCACCACCATTGAAAATAGAATCCACGAAATGGAATAACTGACTTTAGACGCAGAAATATGTCATTCAGATAGAAACAAAGTCCCGAATGTTGTTGTTTTTAATATTTTTTACTTGGATCTTTTAGTAGATTTAGCGACATAATCTTTTATTGCAAATTTATGAAACTACAGATAAATAGTGTGACTTCTGGTCCAAATCCTTCTCTGTCGGAGTTAAATCTTCAAACTTCGATCGTATTGATCAAAAAGATGAAGGTGGGAGTTTTCCTTGTAGAAAAGACTTGAAGAAGGTGAGAGCCCTAGCTGGTTGATAACTTGGAACGAAATGTCCAGCTCCTCTTATTGTCACAAATGTTAGGTTTTCATATTCCACAGCATACCCACCAACCTTCATAGACCAAAGAGGTGGTATTGGAAGAAGTTAATAGACATTAGCACAATTCATCAACCGGCTTATAACAATAATAATTCTTAATTACCTGCTTTTGGGTATACCATGGATACCACTCAGTCTTAGTGGTAGCTGCAATTTTGTTAATGGAGTATCTGCTACTTGTTACTGGTACTCTACCATCTGTATCTCCACTGCACATAACAAATTACTTTGTAAATTCAGATACTCGACTTATTAAGTAGAAATTCATAAAACACTGGTACTTCCTCAGCAATTAACTTGTCTACCTATATATCCACACCGCAATGCCACTGGTCATGAGCTCTTCAATTACTGGCAATACTGTCAATGGCTCATCATTCCATAGTGTAAGTATCTCTGGGCTGTGTTGTTTTTTCAAGAATCGCCAAGAAAATTGGATGAATGAATTCCTTGTTCTTTTATAAGTCCTCAGGAATAGATATAAAGGATTGTCCAAATTTGGAGAATTTGTTACCTGCAAGACTCCCACTGGTAAGGAAGACCTGTAACGTTTGCATGAAGAGCCTTCTGAACTTCGGGGATATTTAGATAATAGTCGACGTATTGGTCAGAGCAAGGATCAAATATTCCAGCCTGCTTAAGACATTAATATTCTCAATTAGTTGAATGGTTCTCTTAGTGATATTATTACTTAGCTAATGGACAAAAGAAGCTTCAAGGTTCATACAGGAGGTGTGCACTGCTGGGAGAAGAAGGGCATAAAGGAGCATAGATATCATAAATGAAGATGTCGCCTATGTCTGCTTGTCCAAGAAAGTCTTTGCATTTTTCTGTAATTGTGTATAGTGAAGAAAAATTGCAATATAAGCCAATACCCTGATTGGCTTTGTCAGAAATGAGGGAGTGTGTCCAGAAGAAATCGTACATTCCCGCATAACTAGTTTCAAAGTCGACATAGGCATTCCCAATCTATAACATCATACAAGTTAAATCAAGGACAAATCGATTAATCGATATGAAAATTTTATAGTACACTAATACGTACGTAATTAACTGCAAATAAGCATTTACTTACAGCTATTCCTCTCAAGTTAATGATGGTTTGGTTGGTAATCTTGTTGTTATGAAGGATAAGTTGAGCAAGCTGAGGTACGTAGTGCCCTGCATAGCTCTCCCCTGCTAGAAAGAAATCCCTGGTCTTGTATTCAGGAAACCTTTCTAACCAGTTAACCAAAAATGTGTACGAATCATCGGCTGTTCTCTCGTCTCCACTCAAATAGTAGTCTGATGTTGTATTAGAATATGAAAATCCAACACCAGCTGGTGATTCTAGGAAGATGACATTTGCAGCTGTATTTACACAGAATTAGTGCAATAGTGTCCATTCTGCAAAGCAACAACCCACCATAATTCAAAAAGGGAGGGAGGGAGGGAAGGAAGGAGAAGGTAGCTCACCATTGTTCCATGAATATTCATTAAGGTCGAGAGTCATTCTATCACGTTTGACTCTGAATGGTCCAAGTTCCATCATTGCTCCATTTCCAAATGACGAACAGCCAGGTCCTGCACCCCATAGTAATAAGAAAAGCAGGATCAGTAGCGGTCAGTTGTTATCTGTGCAACAGTAAGCATTATTTAAGATTATCTCTAAGTACCTCCATTGAGCCATAAAACTAAAGGATTAGTTGAAGAATTTTGAGGAGATTCAACAAAATAGTAAAACAGCGCCCTTCCGTTTCCACCATCTACCGTTACATATCCTGAGTACTGATCAAAATCCACCCCCTGTTCAGGTTGTCCAGGTAAGCTATCGATCTTATCGGCTTCCTTCAGTCCTTCTTGTGGGCTCATGTACACTGGTGAATACTCTGTTGATAACTTTGTTTTCTCAACCACCAGTTCAGATGACTTGAACGATGATAATTGCCGATTTAAGATTTTACCTAATGGATCATATCCACTGCTTCCATAACCTTGAACTGTAAGTACAAAAGAAAAGACGAGTACTGACAGTATAAAGAAGCTCATTGTTAACTTGATCATTGTTGATTTCTTAGGGATACCATCATATTTGACCTTAAGAAATGGAGAATTTTCAAAGGTAAATAAGTTGGTTTCATGTGGCCAGATTTACAGATAGCTGTCCCTGTTATCATCAATTAATGTCAGGTTTCTCTTGGATTAGTATACCTTATTAGCATATAATTCGTCAAATGGCATGGGTCCAACTCTCTTTGGAATCCGCCTTGCAAGGAATGGTTGTCCATGACTCGTACACTCTCAATTAAAAGTTTAAATTGCTATATGTTTCTTGTTCAATTCATACTCTCTAGTAGACATGTCAGTATCTGCAAGTAGGGAGTATGTCTTTGTTTCAACAAGAATCGAAAAATTATTTTCAAATTTCTTCATTCAACAGGAGTATGGGGTACACTGGAATCTGGTATAAATAGGTAAAAGACAGGATTTGTGTACCCACAAATCTTACACATGCCAAACTTATTGGATAGTGAAAATACAGTTTAGCTATTATCTATATTCCGCAAACGAGACTTGCAAAGTATTTCGGCCGCTGCAATATGCACCATCTATTCATGCTGGTTAAAAAGATGAAGGTGGGAGTTTCCCTTCAAGGAAGGACTTGAAGAAAGCAAGACCTCTAGCTGGTTGGTAACTTGGAACAAAATGTCCAGCCCCTCTTATTGTTACGAATGTTAGGTTTTCGTATTCGATCGCGTACCCACCAACCTTCATGATGATTAGATTAATTAATAATCTTTAATTTAAACTGATCGAGTGTGAATTGGTTTATGACAATAATTCCAAGATTACCTGTTCTTTGTTGTACCATGGGTACCATTTGGTCTTCACAGAAGTTGTCAGTTTGTTAATAGAGTATCTAGTAGATGTTACTGGTACTCTACCATCTGTATCTCCACTGCACATTATTAAAGAACTATCAGGATTTGTATTAAGTCATTTAAAACCCGAATTCTAGAGAGAAATATTATAGTTATGAGCTAATTACCTATACATCCAGACAGAAATCCCACTATTCATGAGCTCTTTAATCACTGGAAGTACTGTTAATGGAGAATCATGATAAAGCTCTTCTACCATATCGCTGTTCTTTTAAGAAAATTACAGAAAGAGAAAATGAGAACTGTACTTTCTCCAAAGTTTTCTGGAATTCCTTTAAGAAAGAAAATTGATAAATGAAAAGAAGAAGAAAAGTGAATAATGTCATGGAAATGTGTTGTTGTCTTGCCTGCAAGACTCCCATGGATATGGAAGAGCAGTGACATTGGCATGAAGAGCTTTTTGTACTTGAGGAATGTTTAAGTAATTGGAAATGTAGTTGTCAGAACATGGATCAAAGGTTGCAATCTGTTCAGGTAAGAATAGACTAATTAGAGTTATTGACAATTATATTAATGTACTCGTAATGGAAAGAATTACGTACAGGGGGGGTGGTTGAAGAAGAAAAGCACAATGGAGCGTAGATGTCAAAGATGAAGATATCTTCCACTAAATCATCTGCCTCGTCAAGGTAATCCTCACATTTCTCGGTCACAGTATTTGGGGTAGAAAAATTGCAGTTTACTTGAATTCCTTGATTGACTTCGTCCGAGATCAAGGCGTGAGTCCAGAAGAAGTCATACATTCCTTTGACACCCGTTTCAAAATCCACCCAAGCATTTCCAATCTAAGCAGACAGATGTATAAAACTTATACAGAGCTAATTAACAAGTATTATTCGAGTAATTTCATGTTATAAATACTCACGGCTATTCCTTGGAGATTAATCACAGTTTGGTTAGTAATCTTGTTGTTTTGAAGGATGAGTTGAGCAATCTGAGGTACGTAATGTCCAGCGTAACTCTCTCCTGCTAGATAGAAATCTCTAGTCTTGTATTCTGGAAACCTCTCTAACCAGTTAACCAAAAATGTGTATGAATCTTCAGCTGTTCTGGTGTCTCCACTCAAGTTGTAATCTGATGTTGTATTCGAATATGAAAATCCAACACCAGCCGGTGATTCGAGGAAGATTACATTTGCCGCTGCATTTGACAGGAAAAATTAGATAATCGTTCTTGCCAAGAGGAGTGGTAGGGTAACTCACCATTGTTCCATGCATATTCATTTAGCGAGAGAGTTTCTCCATTACTATCGACTCTAAATGGTCCAAGTTCCATCATTGCACCATTACCAAATGAAGAACATCCAGGTCCTGAATGCACCACAGGAATATCCGAATTTCATAACATTTATTATCGCTATGCATTCAGCATTATTCATGTAAAATTAGCAAGATTAATTGGTCACTATTATTTACCTCCATTAAGCCACAAAACTAGAGGATTAGTTGAAGAATTTTGAGGAGACTCGGCAAAATAGTAAAAGAGTGCTCTTCCATGTCCAGCATCAACTGTCACATAACCTGAGTACTGGTCAAAACTCACTCCTTGTTCAGGTTGCCCAGGCAAGGCATCGATTTTATCGGCTTCCTTCAACCCATCTTGTGCGCCCATGTAAACCGGCGAGTATTCTACAGTAGATTTGGCCGCATATTCTTCAACTAGTACAGACTTTGAAGACGGCAACTGTGCCTTGATGATTTTACCTAATGGATCATTTGCTTTTCCAGCTCCAAAACATTCAACAATAGTGGATACTGTCAATGAAGAGATTAATAAGAACATAAACACCTTAATATTTCCCATTGCTAATTTGTGTGCTTAATGATCTAGTTGTGAAATCATTTGCAAGTAATTTTTGCATTTATATAGATAAATATGGCGATTTTTTCTAAGAAATTTTAGTGAAGTTGCTTTTACATACGCGGTAACGATTAATTCATACAAATTTTATAAGCCGGATTAAGTTACTATATCAAGTCAAAAAAATCTGTTAACTGATATGATTGTCGTTAATAGGAGCTTTAGTGTCTTTTCTTGGACTCGAACCTAGTTTTTACCGAGTGTATGCTGTACAAATTAACTTATGTGTGTTTGTCGGAAACTCACGGCAAAGGAGTATCAAAATATTATCAGAAGATCACACTGCCTTTATATACTAGACAGAAGTTGTTATTACAAGTAACAGTTAAAGAATGTTGAAAGATGTAATGTCGTTGGACAATCTCTCAAACACAATTTCATTAATTCTTCTTCTCTCTTTCTTTCTTACAGACACAAGACAAGAACCAGGTATTTAAGCCTGTATTAATAGATGACCGTTTGATCACCGGTTCCGTACACACTAACTACTAGGTGCCGGTTACTACATGCTTGCACTGCTATGGAGGTTCAGAGACACTGAGCTTGATACGTAGATGATGAAACCTGTTGGTTGATAACCCTTTGTAAGAATATCAACTATCTGTTCTTGAGTAAAAAGAAACCGCACCTCCAAGCATTTAGCAGCAACTAGTTCTCTGACAAAGTGAAAGGCTATCTCAATGTGCTTCATCCTGTTATGAAAAATTGGATTTGCAGTTAAGTAAGTTGCACCCACATTGACACACTACAAAACAAGAGTTTTGGGAGATGGAAATTGGAGCTCAGACAGAAGAGATTGCACCCAAATTAACTCTGAAGTAGCATCTGCTAAAGCTCTATACTCTGCTTCTGTACTTGATCTTGAGATTGTCTTTTGCTTTCTAGAGCACCAGGATATTAAATTTGGACCCATAAATATAGCCATACCACTTGTGGATAAGATCACCAGCCCAATTTGCATCAGAAAAGGCTTGCAGTTGTAAAGAGAATGATCTCTTGAAATATAACCCAAATGAGACAGTCCCTTGCAAATATCTGAGAATGCGCTTCACAGCTGCCCAGTGTGCTTCAAATGGAGCTTGCATATGTTGACGGGCCCTATTAACTGCAAAAGCAATGTCTGGTCTAGTGATAGTAGCATATTGGGGAGCACCAATTGTGCTTCTGTATAAGACAGCATCCTCAAAGGCTGGAGATTGATCATCATAAGAAGTAGCAGCAAAAGGAGTAGAGCAAGGCTTAGACACACTCATTTTTGTATTGGATAGCAAATTAGATACATACTATTCTTGACAAAGAAGAATTCCTTGAGGAGTATGTTTTGCATGAATTCCCAAGAGGAAATGTAAAGGGCCCAAATCTTTGATGGTAAACTCATTGCTCATAGCAAGAATGAGGTGATCCACTTCAGATTGACAGCTACCAGTTACCAAAATGTCATCTACATAGATCAGAATGTATAATGTAGCAGAAGCATTTAAATCCAGATGCCAATAAGAAAGTGCTTAGTCTTTCAAACCAAGCCCCGGGTGCTTGTTTTAGTCCATAAAGAGCCTTCTTAAGTTTGCAGACATGAGTAGGAAGTAGTTTATCTGAATATCCAGGAGGCTGTACCATGTAGACAGTTTCATAAATCCAAGCCTCGGGTGCTTGTTTTAGTCCATAAAGAGCCTTCTTGAGTTTGCAGACACGAGTAGGAAGTAGTTTATCTGAATATCCAGGAGGTTGTACCATGTAGACAGTTTCCTTTAAATTTCCATGTAAAAAGGCATTCTTAACATCAAGTTGTCTTATTTGCCATCCTTTATATAGTGAAATAGACAAAATCATGCGCACTGTAGTTGGTTTAACTACTGGACTAAATGCATCCTGATAATCAATGCCTTCTACTTGATTAAATCCCTTAGCAACCAATATCTATCTTTATACCTTTCAATGGATCCATCTGATATCCTCTTAATCCTAAAGATCCATTTGCATCCAATAACATTTTATGTGCTGTTAAGAAAGACTAATTACCAAGTACCACTCTGCAGTAAGGGATTAATCTCTTCATCCATTGCAACTCTCCATTTAGGATCTTTACATGCTTCATAATAACATGTAGGAACAATGATGTCTTCACAAACTATTTGAACTTCAGAAGCAAAGACTTTGGGCTTAAAAATTCCCATTTTTTCTCTTGTTTTCATGGAGTGCTCATTAGTGATGACAAGAGGTGATGGAGAAACACTGGGCAAAGCATGAAATTCACTTAAGTCCTGAAGAGGTATATCAACAGAATTAGACAGTGTATCAACTACAGTAGTTGATACAGGAACAGCTGGATCAACAACAGTTGTTGACACAGGAATAACTGTATCAACTGCAGGTGTTGACAACACAGGATCTTGAAGGAACAACTGACATTCTAGATAAAGAAGCTGAATCAGAATTTCCTTTTCTGAATAGAGTAGCATATGTGAAATTGCGGGGGTCTAACAACCACACCCAACAATTCGTTTGGCAATCTGAGAGGACTTACTCCAATATACTTTCTAGTGAATCAACTAGACAGTCAGACTCAATCTAGAGTAAAGTATATCAAAGAGTTTAATATCTCTAACTCTTAATTCAATCGCAATCGGTAAATAGAAATCTGCGAGCCCAATTGAATATAAGAGTAACTTGAACAGTACCAAAGACCAATGTTCAAGTGTCAATCAATTTAAATCAACAACCAAAGGTTGGATATTCTAATTGATTGATCTTAACGCACAACTTTGTGATATTTCAATTATATAACAAAATATAATGCGAAAAAGAAATAACACAGAGACACGGGAATTTTGTTAACGAGGAAAACCGTAAATGCGGAAAAACCCGGGACCTAGTACGGTTTGAACACCACAATGTATTAAGCCACTCTGAGACTCTAGCCTACTACCAATTAACTTCGGACTGGACTGTAGTTGAACCCTAATCAATCTCACACTGATTCAATTTACAGTTTCGTTCCTTACGTCTCTGATCCCAGCAGGATACTACGCACTTGATTCCCTTAGTTGATCACACCCACAACCAAGAGTTGCTACGACCCAAAGTCGAAGACTTGATAGACAAATCTGTCTCACACTGAAAAGTCTATAGATTGAATAAATTTGTCTCCCACAGAAATACCCAAGAGTTTTTGTTCCATCTTTTGATAAATCAAGGTGAACAGGAACCAATTGATAAACCGAACTTATATTCCCGAAGAACATCCTAGTATTATCAATCACCTCACAATAATCTTAATCGACTAGCGAAACAAGATATTGTGGAATCACAAACAATGAGACGTAGATGTTTGTGATTACTTTTATCTTGCCTATCGGAGAAATTAATCTCGAGTCAATTATTTCAATTGTACTCAATACGATGGAATCGGGCAAGATCACAACACGCAACCATAAAGAAAATAGTTGGGTCTGGCTCGTGTGGATCGTGGGACCCACAGGTTGTAGCATGTAATGTTAGGTTAAATAACTAAGTTATTTGGGAAGTCCATACTTATAAAATATCGTGTGTATTCTATGCATGTAATGCATCGAATATATTCAGCACGTATGAAGCATCGCTATTTTAAGGCTTAATGGAGTAAATCACGATCAAGCGTCTTAAAATAGCATCACATCCAACCATCTTCGAGTGATCGTTTGGAGGCTGCATGGGCGAGCCATGCTTTGACCGATCACTCTATGTGGAAAAGTGGTGGATGGTGATCATGGGAATGCTTCATTGGTCGCTTGACTCCTAGCCAGGTACATTCAACCAAGGCTGGTGGAGTTGGACGGACGAGATAATTTTATGACACTCATATGCGACCGTTGATAGAGTTTAGGGTCTTGAAGAGGTGCGCAAGCATCACTCTTCAGCTTGGTCGAAACCAAGCATGGGAAGTGTATTAGGCAGGACCGACCGGGCATGCGTGTAGACAGCTTGCCGGTGTACACGTCCATACCTCATTACCCCATGAAAGTGTGATCTAAACCACTCAATTTGTCCGGCAAAGAGGGGCGGCTGAGATTGATTTGCGACAGAAATCCCATGCCGCAAAGGAGTTGAAGACCGCACGTCATGCCTACTTTGGGCGCGCGTTTCGAGACGTCCAGCCATGGTTGGCCTTGGTCGATCAGTCAGGCGTGTAGATGGGCCCATGGTAATCGTGTTGACATGCTCGGGACCCTTTGAATCTATATCTACACCCTCCATCTATGCTTGCGAAGATGGACGCTCGTGATCGATTAGCGGCACATGTAATATGCCGCAAACCCTAATTAGGGTTTTGAATGGTCGTGTGTACACGACTTCAGCCTAACGGTTTGGCAGGCTATGCTCCTCCTTTGGGGAGGCCGACCATGTGGGGCCCACATTGGGTCGGTAGTGAACATGGTGATACCTGACTGACGGTCCTAGGCCTAATCTAATCCATCCAAACATGCTAGTGAAGTTGGATGGTCGTGATCAATTTGAGACCTTAGTGGAATTTCCTGCGACCCTTTAAGCATTACGCCGGCCATACTTTGGGCAAACGCACGTTGCTCTATGGCTAGGTCAGGAGATGGTCGACCAGGCAGGTAGAGAGGGGGCCCGTCGGTATTCATGGCAAGCTTGTCCGACCGATCATGGGATAATCCACGCCGTCCAATCATGCCGGTGAAGTTGGACGACCGTGGCTGGTTTTGAGACTGTCGTTAGCGGTCTTGTGCGCACAAGCTTTTCCAAGCTGCTCCACACCAGTCCAACCATCCTACTTTAGGCTGGTTTTCGGTGGTTATTTTGGAGGCATGGTATGTATTCGACCGACCAGGGCATAAACGGGCCGCCGGTGGTCATTAAGGTGGTAGCTTTGCTCCTGCGAGGATCGTCTAGGTCTGGTTAAATCATGCGGCCAACTTGTGTGGTCGTGATTGTTTTTGAGGCCCGATATGGACAGGTCCAGGATTCAAATATGCTCAATCGGGCTAGTATACACACCGAGAGATGTATGCTCAATCGGGCTAGTATAACACACCGAGAGATGTATGCTCAATCGGGCTAGTATAACACACCGAGAGATGTATGCTCAATCGGGCTAGCATAACACACCGAGAGATGTATGCTCAATCGGGCTAGTATAACACACCGAGAGATGTATCCTGTACGGGTATTTCGTGCATGCCTCACTATTAACACTTGGAGATTCGTGTTACTCTACTGAGAGCAACACTCAGTTGTCATGCCGCACTAATAATGAGAGTTTTGTGGAACATCACAGGAAATACAAGGCTAGTCATGCATTAATTAATAATGTTATAAATTCACATGGTATATGGGATTGTTGCCACATGCTCCAACCTGGATGAATTTTGTGTATTTAATTCATAGAATGCTGGGATTGTTGCCACATGCTCCATTCTAGGTGAATTAGTAAAGTGAAGAAGTATTCATCACTTATCAGTGGCTTTATCCTTTGCAGGATGTCTGCGCATAAATTTGGTTTTACAATTTTAGCCCTAAACTAAAATCCATCATCAACACCAAGGAACCGAAACTATTGACAACCTTACTCTCTATGGTGAAGAAACTAAATTGAGAAACTTAATGGAATCATCTTAAAGTTGGTATGTTATCTTTAGTCTTAATACTATTTTAAAAGTGTAGTTCGTAGAGATCCTCATTCTCAATACCTTTGTAACTTTGTTACAAAAAAGGGGAGAATTATTAGTAGTATTAACCTAAAGGCATATGTCTTTTCGGATGAATGCCTAAGGGTTACTTGTACGTCTAAATGTCAAATTTAGCAAAAAGAGAAGTAAAAACTAGATGAAAAACATATCATAGTAATATCGCTTTAAAATTTCTGATACAATGAACTTTAAGATAGGCAAATGTATTACTTATTAGCATAACAACTTAAATGGATTATTATTTCATCTAAATGACTCAAATCGAATTTTTTGAGAAAGTTGATATCAATCTATGGATCTTCAACAGCAAAGTGCTTTACAGAACCATAAAAGAATTTTGAAAAATGAAATATTCGAAGGTGTTGAAGATTCAATAAATCAAGAAGCATTATGAAGACTGAACTGAATGTTTAATTTTTGTAAAAGTCCATATCTAATGATAGTTTTTGTTACTAAAATTAACATAGAGTGAGATTGTTAAAGCACTGCTCGGTTGAACCCACAAGTGTTGATATGTCAAGCTTGTTAGTAATGTTAGATAACCAAACCTATTTCTTAATTTAATGCCTACTAAAGTCAGTCTCAAACTAGGATTCGATTTAGTAGTTGAGTTTCAGAATTCACTAAATAACCTTGAAGATTGAAGATTGAAGACTGAAGACCGCATGAAGACACCAGAGAGAAGTTCATTAACAAAGGTATGTGAAGATTTTCTATAACATGTGACTCATTGTTTTCAACCATTCTATCATCTGAGACATAGTCGTTTCGCTTTTGTATTTGATGTGATATAAAGAATATCTTTCGAGTTCAAGCTTGCACTTAACTAAAGGGCTTATCGCATTTGAGGTTGTGAAAAACTATTTTGTTCAATAAATAACGTTTGCGTATGAAAACTTTAAAACTCAAAATTTCCTAAAAGAGTTCGTGAACAACTTGTGGCAGTTTATTAACTGCGCGATTTGAAGATTTTTTTGTTGACATCCAATTTTTCCTAGAGTTCAAGAACTACCGTATGAAGTTTCTTAAATGTGCAAATTTGAGTATTTTCTACTGACATCCAATTTTTCCTAGAGTCTGCGAACAATTTTTTTCCGTTTCGCGAGATGTGTAATTGTAGACAATTTCGCTTGACACCATGAGTACTTGAGTTTACGAATCATGTTTTTTAGTTTGGGAACTATAAAGAATTAGGTTTTTACTGAGACATAACTTGCTTGATATTCACCGACCATATTGTTTAAACTTGTTAACTATATGGTGCACGGTCCTCATTGAAAAATACGTGTACGCATCATTCTTCTTTGTATTACAAGGAAAACTTCTCGCACGCTTATTAGTTTTGATTTTTGGTACCATGCTTTATCTTTATAACGGATTAGAAGCAAAACTGTAAAAATATTTTTCTTTTGGAAGTATTTGGTTACCATTCTTACAACTTTTATCAAAGAAAAGAAAACTTATTGCTACAATGTACTAACAACGGAAACAAGTTTCTTATGGCAAGTTAGCCATAAAAAATTATTAGTTCGAGACCATCTTGTTCATAGAGGTTTGGATGTGCCTAATTTTTGCCTTGTATGCTTGACTTTCGCAGAAACCTTAAATCATTTATTTCTATATTGTCACATGGCTCTTCTTATTTGGCAGTGGTTGAGTCAACATTGGGGTATTGATGTCCTTATTCAAGAAGTGAATTTGGATTGGGTTGATGCAATGTTTAAGCTTTCCTCTCCGTCTACTCCTATCGAATAGAATTATGTTTTCCCTTTTTTTTTATGGTATATGTGGACTTGCAGGAATAAGTGGTTGTTTGAACGACAACCTTACAACTCTACTACCATTGTTCAGCTGCCACTTTCCAAAGCTCGAGAATATGTTTCTTTACTCCAGCTGGGTAGTACTGCTGCAAGTAATGTATCATATATTAGTTGGTCCATTCCTCGTACAGGCTTCATGAAACTTAACGTTGAAGGTTCGGCAAATGATGATGGGTTTGCAGGCATCGGTGGGCTTATTCGAGGGACAGATGGTAAGTTTAAGGCAGTATTCTCGCGCTTTATCTTCAAAAATAATAACAATATGGCGGAGTTATGGGCCATTAGAGATGGTTTGCTTTTGGATCTTTCACAGGGTATCAAAAACTTAGAGGTTGAAAGTGACTCTATGTATATAGTCCAGCTTTGTAATAATCAGTGTACGGTACCTTGGTATTTTGCTAATCTCTTGTGTGAAATTCTTTTTTTAAGTACTCTTTTTGATGCTATTTACTTCAACCACATATATAGAGAGGCTAATTTTGGGACTGATCTTTAGCCAAGTATGTTGTCAGTACAAGTCTTCATAATGTTTGGTTAGATTCTCCACCCTCCTTTTTGGGGACTGTTATGTGGGAGGATAGCTCGGGGAGGGCCTTCCCCCGTTTTGTGAAGCCCGAGTAGTTATTCTTGTAATGAATGACTATTACAACAAAAAAAAAAAATGTGTAAACAAGTTTACTTGGGACCAAAGTAAAAAGCTTTCTAAGCGGTATTGAGATTACTTGGAATCAAACTAATTTGTAAACATGAAAACTAGTCCACCAACTTACTTAGGAATGTAAGTAATTGTTGTTTAAACTTTAGGCGATCCAGCCTTATTCATCATTAAAAATAAATGACTCTCTGTAACTTAGTTTATTAATTCATGCACATTGTGCCTCCTGTTGCTGCAAGAGTCTTCCTCCAATAACCTAGGTTTCCTTGAGAAACATAATAAGGTTATGACTTTGAAGTCTTCACTTGGGATTCGTGAAGCCCGGTCAGATTATATTTTACCTGATAGGTTTTATTTATTTGGAATTTCATCTTGATCATCATAGTTTTTGTCTATTCTAAAGGTTCATCTCATCTATTATACGACCATTCTAGAAATATATATTAGGGAATAAGATTTATATAAACTACAAAAAGTTCTTCATTCCAGATCTTGTTAGTTCCACAAAATTATGATTGTTAGAGCATTGCTCGGTCGAACTCACAAGTGTTGCTATCTCAAGCTTGTTGTCAAATTTAGTTGTCAAAACTATATCTTGATTTCTAGTCTACAATTAGTTAATTCTCGGACTAGGATAATAATGTAGTTGAGAAACAGTGGATCACGGCAATCATCATTGCGTTCCACCGTTTGAAGGCGAAGATCAACCGAAGCTTTTGGATAACTTCATCAACAAAAGGTAAGTGAATACTGAACCACCTATATCTCAAGTTATATTCACTTTTCTATCATCTGAGATGATGTCGCTAAACTAATTAGACTATTATGCATAGACAAGAATTTCGAGTCAAGTTTATCTTGATAATTAGTTCTCGAAATATAATGACTAAGCTTAATGAACATTTGTTCATACTTGATGAATTTCAGTTAAGGAAAATTTATTGTTAATAATCAAAATCATGATTCAAGTTTATCACTCGAAAATAACCTGGAATAGTGATATGTGTCATTGATGTTATTCGGGGATGTTTCGAATTAATTTGGAGAGAAATATAGAACTACTATAGATTCGGATACAAGACAGTGTTATCGGTCTTACAAACTGGGAAAAATGTTATAAGTCTGAAACCGTATTACATGTACTCATACACATAGTGGAGTAGCTATATATCGACTTACGGATTTGTGGTATGCATATTCTTATGCACATCATGTGAAAATCTGTTTAACTTGTGAACTGGATCGGTATGCATACTCGTATGTAAACCATTTTGGAACTGTGGTTACAAAATCGGGATGAGTATCCAAACCGATACGCAAACTAAAACAGTTCGGTGTTCCCGAACTCGGTTGTGTATCCAAACCGGTATGCAAACCGATTTAGTTATGTGAACTCCGGAACCGGTGGTAGTCTTAAGGTTTCCAAACCGGTACGCAAACTTAAAAAGTTATGTTAACTCCGGAACTTGGTTTGGTTAAATGTTTACAAACCAGTATGCGTACTGTGACTGAACCGACTCACGAACGGCAATGGTATTTGTACCTTGTACACCTACTAATCATGCCTGAAAAAGCGGGGGTCTAACAACCACACCCAATATTTCGTTTGGCAATCTGAATAGACAAAATCCAATATATTTTCAAGAGAATCAACTAGACAGTCAGACTCAATCTATAAAAAGTATATCAAAGAGTTTTATATCTCTATCTCTTAATTCAATCTGCAATCAGCAAATAGGGAATTGCGATCTCGATTGAATATAAGAGAAATAAGTTGAACAGTACCAAAGACCAATGTTCAAGGATCAATCAATTTCAATCAACAACCAAATGTTGGATTTACCAATTGATCGATTCAACGCACAACCTGTGATATTTCAATTATATAACAAAATATAATGCAGAAAAGAAATAACACAGACACCAGAAATCTTGTTAACGAGGAAACCGCAAATGCAGAAAAACCCCGGGACCTAGTCCAGATTTGAATACCACAATGTATTAAGCCGCTAAAGACACTAGCCTACTACCAATGAACTTCGGACTGGACTGTAGTTGAACCCTAATCAATCTCACACTGATTCAAGGTACAGTGGCACTCCTTACGTCTCTGATCCTAGCAGGATGCTACGCACTTGATTTCCTTAGCTGATCTCACCCACAACCAAGAGTTGCTACGACCCAAAGTCGAAGACTTGATAAACAAATCTGTCTCACACAGAAAAGTCTATTGGAATAGATAAATCTGTCTCCCACAGAAATACCTACGTGTTTTGTTCTGTCTTTTGATAAATCAAGGTGAACAGGAACCAATTGATATACCGGACTTATATTCCCGAAGAACAGCCTAGGAATATCAATCACCTCACAATAATCTTAATTGTTTGGTAGCGAAACAAGATATTGTGGAACCACAAACGATGAGACGAAGATGTTTGTGATTACTTTTTATTTTGCCTATCGGAGAATAAATCTCGAGCCAATCCTAAAGAATATAGTACGCAAACACGATAGAAGATGCAAGATCAGATCATACAACTACAGAAAAAATAGTTGGATCTGGCTTCACAATCCCAATGAAGTCTTTAAGTCGTTAACCTACAGGGTCTCGTGAAAAACCTAAGGTTAAAGGAGAATCGACTCTAGCTTATACAACTAGTATCACACAGGAGGTTTGGGGATTTGGTTTCCCAGTTGCTAGAGTTCTCCTTTATATAGTTGTCAAATCAGTATTTGTAATCTAATTTACCTGGGTAACAAAACATTTAATATTCACTGTTAGATGAAAACCTGATTAGACTCAAGATAATATCTTTCAACCGTTAGATCGAACTTAGCTTGTTATACACAAATGAAATGTACCTTCATTTAGGTTTATGTTACCGTACCTAAACGTGTACACCATGTTGGCTCAACCGTAGTTAACCGAGGTTAGCTATATGAACACTCTCATATCAACCTTATTCATCTTAACCATAACCAGTTCAAATGACTCAAATGAAACTAGTTAAATAGTTGTTCAATTTCTATATTCTCATAGAAGTATACAAGAACACAATTGAAGCAAAATTGGTTTTATTCACTCGAATCAATTCATGAAAATTATAGCCACGGTTTGCAAAGAATGCATTCCTTAATATATAAATGCATTAGTTCATGAACAAACCAATTTTAGAACTTTAACCACTCAAGTATGCAAACGGTCACGCATACTTAAGTAGCCGGACCAAGATTGGTTTTCGCCAGTATGCGAACGGGGTATGCACACCTCCGATCCCTGCAAAATTTTCCGGACCTGAACCTTACGCAAGTATGCGTACGGGTGCATGTACTTAGGTACTCGGATTTCACAAACCAACAGGTACGCATACGGGTATGCACACTATGGTTCCCGGACATTGATTACATATATGCAAAGTGCATAACATGTTCATAATCCAATATTGGTTAATTGTTCTAAACTCTATTTCAATCATTGAAACTTTCTTAGAGGATGACAATAGCCGTTATCACACACTATTAGCATCAAATCAATTTTCAAGATATTGAAATAATCATAACGAAACATTCCAAGTCTACACAAAATTACTCGGCGATTTTCATATGATCATCTTTTGACTTTCGTCAAGAATATAAGATGAACTTGGTTGAAGCGAAAGCTTACTAACACATATTTCGAGAAATATGTAAGCGAGTTAATCTCAACTCGAAATCTCAAATGTGTATAATCGACAACTATATAGTAATACGACTTTTGTCTCAATATAGGAGATAGATTAGAAATAGACTTTCCAAGTGATAGATGAGTTTTAGTCTCCATATACCTTTTGTTGATGAAGTTCCACACACTCTCCTTAGTAGTTCTTCATCTTCAATTGATGAACGTCGTGAAGTCTAATGCTCAAATACACAATCTATCCTAGTCCGATACATTACTATAAGTAGACTAGAAATCAAGACTTTTTAGTTTTGATCACTAACATTGACAAACAAGCTTGAGATAGCAACGCTTGCGAGTTCGACCGAGCAGTGCTCTGACAATGCCGATTATATTTTCAAGTTCGATTAAATTATTTCTATGAGATAATTTGCATTTGATTAATTTTCTAAAACACTAGACTTATTTGATCACATGTTTGTGACTCAAGATTAATGTCTTATGTGTTCATGAAAATGAATATTAAGATTTTAAGTTCAAATTGGGTAGTTTCGGCTAACCACGTTGAACATAGTCTTTATACACGATTCGGTTACGGTTTCACCTAACCAGAGTGTATATATTGTTTATGTAAATCAGATTCAAAGATTTATCTAATGGTGGATATTGTTTGCTTGGTTCCAAAGCTATCTTAGCTTAAACCTAAAGCAACCTATGCTTTGAATGTCTATACAAGGGGAACTTCAAGCAACTGGGATCTTTGAATCCCGACACAACTTTTTAGTGTGTCCTAGTTGTATCTAGAGTCGTCCTCTTCCTAACCCATTTAGGGTTTAGCGACTACAAAGTCTTCATAGGGATTCGTGAAGCCAGGTCCAGTTATCTTTTCTTGGTAACTCGTGTGTTAGAGCATTGCTCGGTCGAACTCGCATGCATTGCTATCTCAAGCATGTTTGTCAATGTTAGTGATCAAAACTATAAGTCTTGATTTCTAGCCTATGTATCTAAAGGTCTCGGACTAGGATAAAAAGTGTAGTTGAGCTCAAGAACTCCATGGAAATCATCATACAAGACGAAGGACTACTCGAGGAACCTATGGAACTTCATCGACTAAAAGGTATGTGGAGACTTGAACTTATCTGTCACTCAAAAGTCTATTTGCTCTATCTCCTACTCTTGAGACAAAAGTCATTTAGACGTATAGACTTTCATTATACACATTTGCTATTTCGAGCTGAGTTTAACTCGCCTATCTATTTCTCGAAATATATGTTGGTAATCTTTCGCTTTAACCGAATTCATCTTTACCTAGTGACGAAAGTCATGATATGTTTCAATCACTTTGGAAATTGCTCTAACGAAAAATGGTCTGTGAATAACGGCTATATAACGTTCTCTGAGAATGTTCCAATGATTGAAATGAGAGTTTAGATTACATAACCATTAGTAGGATATAAGCATTGTTGTGGAAACACATATATGTATAAGTCTTTATTCCTTGAACCAAAGTTTGCGAACTTTGTTGATCAAGAGAAATGGAAGTGGCGCAAGCCAAGTCCGCGAAATGGCAGAAGTTCTCGACCCGAGAATTTCTGCTGGAGTTTGTGTACTCCTTCCATGAGCTTAAGTCTGCGAACCCAGTCCGCGAACTTGAGTAGGTTATATCTAAAACCGGTTGTTCTTGAACTCATGTTTGTATAAACTAAGGAATGCTTTTGCAAACCGTGGCTATAAAGTTCATGAACCGATTCGAGTGAATCAAACCGTTTTTGTTTCGATTGTGTCTTGTGTAGTTACATAAGATGTAAGCAATTGAGCAACTCTCTAACTAGTTCATTTGAGTCATTTGAACTAGTTATGGTGAAGAAGAATATGGTTGATGTGAGAGTGTTCATATGGCTAACCATTTGGTTGACTATTGTTGAACCAATAAATGTTAATGTTTGGGTACGGTTCATAAACCCAAAATTGAACATTTCGTTTGTGTATAACAAGCTAAGTTTTCGATCCAACGGTTTAGAAATATTAGCTTGAATCTAATCAGGTTTTCATCTAACGGTGAGTATTGAATGCTTTGTTACTAAGCTAACATTGATTGCAAACCCTGATTTGAAAGACTATATAAGGGAAAACTCTAGCAACTGGGAAACCTAATCCCCACACTTTACGTGTGATACTAGTTTGCTAAGCTAGAGTCGATTCTCCTTTAACCTTTGGTTTTCTTCTTCTAAAACCAGGTTAACGACTTAAAGACTTCATTGGGATTGTGAAGCCAGACCGATACTACTTTTCTTATAGTTGTGTGATCTGATCTTGCTGTTTCTATCGTACAAGTACAATTGAAATAATTGGCTTGAGATTTATATCTCCGATAGGCAAGATAGAAAAGAAATCACAAACACTTCGTCTCATCGTTTGTGATTCTGCAATATCTTTGTTCGCTGCGTCGATTAAGATTATTGTGAGGTGATCAATAATACTAGGCTGTTCTTCGGGAATATAAGTCCGGGTTATTGATTGGTTCTTGTTCACCTTGATTTATCAAAAGACGGAACAAAACTCATGGGTTTATTCGTGGGAGACGGATTTATCTATTACTATAGACTTTTTTGTGTGATACAGATTTGTTTATTAAAGTCTTCGACTTTGGGTCGTAGCAACTCTTAGTTGTGGGTGAGATCAGCTAAGGGAATCAAGTACGTAGCATCCTGCTGGGATCAGAGGCGTAGGAGCATAACTGTACCTTGGATCAGTGTGAGATTGATTGGGGTTCAACTACAGTCCAGACCGAAGTTAATTTGGAGTATGCTAGAGTATGTAGCGGCTTAGTACAGTGTGTGTTCAATCTGGACTAGGTTTCGGGGTTTTTCTGCATTTGCGGTTTCCTCGTTAACAAAATTCTGGTGTCTGTGTTATTTCTATTCCGCATTATATTTGTTTATATAATTGAAATATCACAAGTTGTGCGTTGTTCAATCAATTAGAACATCCAACCTTTTGGTTGTTGATTTAAATTGATTGACACTTTGATATTGGTCTTTGGTACAAGTTATCTCTCTTTGATAAGGACTCGCAGATTTCTATTGCTTGAGTAAAGATCAAATCGATAGATTGAGATATAAACTCGTTGATATACTTTTTATCTAGATTGAGTCTGACTGTCTAGTTGATTCTATAGAAAGTATATTGGAGTTTGTCCATATAGATTGCTGAGCAAAATATTGGGTGTGGTTGTTAGACCCCCGCTTTTTCATCGTGTATCATGAGCTTGATCGATTGTTGAGTTTCTCATTTGATCAAGATAGATAAAAATCATCAAAGTTCTCTTCATCTCAAACTTTGTTGATTCCACGGGTTTTATACTTGTGAGGTGAATAATAATCTAGGTTGCACTTCAAGTTGCATAAGTCCGGATTTTGAGGTTAGCTAGACTTTGTTTATTGCTATCGATTTCCACACCTTTGATCAAAACTATTTGATTGTAAAAGGAGATCATATATATATGATTAATTTGTGGGAGGCATATTGGTTCAAAGTCTTCAATTGAGTTGAAGCAACTCTTAGTTGGTGTGACGTTAGCTAAGGGAATCATTTGCGCAGAGTCCTACTGGGATTCAAGAGGCGTAAGGAGCGCAAATGTACCTTAATCAATGGGATACCTTTTAGGGCTCAACTACATTCCATTCCAAAGTTAATTGGTAGTAGGCTATTGTCTTTAGAGGTTTAATACAATTTGGTGTTCAATCTGGACTAGGTCTCGGGTTTTATGCATTTGCGGTTTCCTCGTTAACAAAAATTTTGGTGTCTGTGTTATTTCTTTTTCCACATTATATTGTTTATCTTTATAATTGAAATATCACAGGTTGTGCGTTGATCAATCATAGTAGATACATCTGACCTAGTTTGTTGGATACGACTTGATTAATTCTTGGACATTGGTCTTTGGTACCGTCCAAGTTATCTCTTTGTGATTAGGTTCACGGATTTGATTATGTAAACGTTCTAATCGCAAGAGAGAGAGAGATATTATATTCCTTGATTAATTTTAACTCTCGGAGTTGTATTGAGTTTGTCCATACAGATTGTCTAAGAAAAAAGTGGTGGTGTATTTGGTACTCACGCATTTTCAATTGGTATCAGAGCAGGCAAACACTCTAAGACCTAATAAGTTTGTGTTTGAAGTAGTGTGACTATATGGACAGGAATGCAATCTCGATAAATGTACCGCTAGCATTTGATGACACAAATTACTTATGGTGGAAAATTGCTATGCGTTCCTTTTTACAAGCCATGACTTTGAGACATGGAAACTTGTAGTTATTGGATATAATGCAACAACATTTATTAGAGACGAAAACATTGTTGCGAAGTCATTAGGAGAATATAGTGAATCCGAGATAAGTGTTGCAAAGCATAATTCTGATGGGTTAAACATTATAATCCACGCCATAATCCCAGATCTTCAGCACAATGTGACATCATGCACTAAGTCTAAAGATGCTTGGGATATCTTAGAAACCGTATTTGAAGGATATACCTCATAGAAAGATTGTTAGAGCACTGCTCGGTCGAACTCGCAAGTGTTGTTATATCTCAAGCTTGTTTGTCAATGTTAGTGATCAAAACTGTAAGTCTTGATTTCTAGTCTACTCTTAGATGTCTCGGACTAGGATAGATTGTGTAGTTGAGCATTAGACTTCACGGCGTTCATCAATTGAAAACGAAGAACTACTAAGGCGAGCTTGTGGAACTTCATCAACAAAAGGTATGTGGAGACTGAAACTCATCTATCACTTGGAAAGTCTATTTTTACTCTATCTCCTATATTGAGACATAAGTCGTGTTACGATATAGTTTTCTATTATACACATTTGAGATTTCGATCTGAGTTTAACTCGCTTACATATTTCTCGGAATATGTGTTGGCAAGCTTTCGCTTCAACCAAGTTCATCTTATATTCTTGACGAAAGTCAAAGGATGATCATGTGAAAATCGTCGAGTAACATCTTACATGGTTTGTGTGATACAATCATTTGGTGTAGACTTGGAATGTTTCGTTATGGGATATCTTAGAAACCGTATTTGAAGGAAATACCAGTGAAAAGGAAGCTAGGCTGCAAAACCTAAATTCCGATTGGGAAAACCTTCGTATGGCAGATGAAGATTCATTGGATGAGTTTAATCACAAAGTTTATGAAATTGTTAATGCATCTTTTGCATTGGGTAAGACTATTCCTGAAAAGGACATTGTGATGAAAATTCTCAGATCGTTGCCATCTAGATACGATTCTAAGAAGCATACCATCGTTGAAGGTAATAACCTTGCAACTCTTTCCAGGATCACTCTGGTTGGGAAGTTAAATATCTTTGATCATGAGCATACATCCAAATCCGGAAAGGATGTTGCTTTCAAAGCACAAAAGAACACTAAATTACTTGATAAAATTAAAAGTGTTTGTATCTCTGAAGATGATCTTTCTGAGGCTGATTCATCGGATGAAGATCTTGACAAGTAAGTCTCCTTGATCACAAGGCAGTTTAGGGATCTTCCGTTGAAGAGAAGTAAACGATTTTCCAGAGATAAGCATAGGTCATCAGTTAAACCTCATAATCGTGTTCCTCCTAAAAACAGGGATATTGATGAAACTAATGATAAGGATATGCCTCAGTGCTTTAAGTGTAAAGGTTTTGGTCATTTTGCTAATGAGTGTCCAAATCGTAAAAAAACACTGGGAACAAAGGTCTAGCTGCAACTCTTGATGAAATGTCTGACAACTATGATTCTAATGAATACGAAAAGTCAAGAATGCACTTCTTTGTGAAAATATTGATTTTGATAATTGTAGCAATACATACATCAATCTTGATATTCTTTCAGAAGAAATCTCAACCGGTCTGGAAGAAAAAATGGATCTACCTGTTTCTACAGGAAACTCTTTTTCTGATTTTTCAGGTTCCACTATGTGTCTAGCCGTGTACACATCTCGGGCGTCTGAATCATCTTCCAGGTTGACATGCTCTTATTGTTCTCTCAAAGGTCATGAACTTTCAAAGTGTTTCAAGTACAAACACAAAATGAGATATGTCAACAAACTTCAACGAAGGGCAAATCGATTAGCAAACAAGCTCAAACTTGTTCATAAATCATCAAAGGTATGTAAACGCATCTCTTCTTCAAAGAAATTAGTTTCCAAAGAAAAGACTAGATCATTAGAAAGAAATATATGGTCTAAACACTATGAGAAACATGGCTCTATGAATTCCTTTCAAAAAGGTTATGGTGGACAGATTATTGTTCACCCCCAGCACAACCTAATTGTGTTGGATAGTGCATCTTGTCTCATGTGCCTGATCAAAAGAGACAAGATTATGCACACCTCAGGCTTTAGGAAAATAGAATTGTTTTAGATTGTTTTTATTTTACTCTTTTTAGTCTTGATGTGTTGTGCAAGTTTGAAATTTTTCCTGGTTCCATATCTAATGGATATTGGAAGGGACTTCCCTGTTTGATCAAGAAAAGAGGGTTATTCTCGACAATTCTACCCTCTCTAGGGTTGTGAGTTGTGCGTGCGTGAGCTTATGTGTTTAAAAGTTTCGTAACCCTACATTCCTTTTTCCTTCTCTTGAAACTCTTTTTATCATAAGACTGCTTGTTGAGATTATCTTGTGATTTCCTCTCACAATTCCGCTTGTATGGATACTCCAAGCATTATGTCTTCTGATGGAAAAGATATTAATATGATTGTTAATCCATCAATCATGAAGGAAAAAGATAAATCTCTGTTACCTCCAACTTTGAAAAGAAAAATAAGGAATGTGAGGAAGCCAAGAGTTGTTCCTTCAAATTCTCAAAACTTTTTTGGTGTTCTTGAAGAGTTGAAGGAAACAAGGAAGGAGAATCAGGAAATAAAGGCTATTGTGAGAACTCTTGAAATTAAGAAGGCCCTGATTCGACATCAGTTCAAAAGGTTTGTTGGAATTGACTCCTTTCTTCATGAACCTTATGTTCCCATGGTTGTTGACGACAAGGAGTTCGGGGACGATAACGAATTTTTCATAGGTCTCAATGCCTAGGAAACTTCTTATGAGAATTTATCCTTGTGTTTTAAGAAGGATATCTAGGGTTTGGAATAGCCAGTATTGTGAGTACACATAGCTATTGCCAACGCTTTTCATCTTGCAATGTTTTTAGATTTATTTATTTAAATTCTAAAATTGATTTGGATGATTTTTGCAGTATTAATCTTTATGGTTTTATATATTGCAAATTGTTATGGGATATGTTGTTTACGTCCATGAACCTTGACTATCCCATACTTGTTCAAAAGTTATCTCTATTATATGTCGGTATGAAAGTATTGATAAAAGATATAATGAACTTTTGACTACAAAAGTTAAGCCTTTTATGTCATTATATTGATGGAAGAAAGGATGAACATTTGTTTACAAATATTAAGTCTATTATAAGTCATTGTGCAAATAATGATGAAAAATAGAATGAATCTTTGATTATTCAGCAGTATTGGTCTTTCCCTGATCCACATCTTTGTGTATATACTGTGTTGCTCCATAAGTTCTCTTATGTTGAGCATGGACAATTGAATTGATCATTTTCCTTGTGGTTAATTCAATTGTGATTTTTGGATACAAATTCATATTCTTATGTGATTTGTTAATGTCCAAAGAAATCCTTTTTTTCTTGAAAAAGTAAGGTCGCTCATGTTGTTCTCTCGGGAATGACATTTTATGGGGGAGAGTTCTTATTTGAACTTGTGCTTAATTGCCAAATCTTTGCGGGGAGTGCGGTTGTGGAATATTTTAGGGGTTATCTTGTATCTTTATAAACTCCTTGATGAATGCATTTAACTTCGGCTATTTGATGACATCTAAAGAAGTTGGTATGTTGTTCTCTTTTGGTCATGAAGTATCTCCATGGAAATTTCATGAGGATCCCACTAGTTTTCGTACCTTTGCCAATTTTTATCGACAAAAAGGGGGAGAATTAATGTTTAGTTCACACTACAAATACATATGGTTTACGGATCATTATGTAAGGGGGAGTGGTTTTCATTATGAGATGAAGTATTGACTAAGGGGGAGCGATGAATATCACCATAGTATTGTTGTCAAGTTGTGATACAATTGAACTTTGATGTTGTATAATAATAATATTATGACACTGTATAACAATGATTGAGAGCAACTGTTTTCTCATTGTTATAGCTACGGATCTTCAACAACGATGATGCTGAGTTGAACACATTTGGAATCATTGGAGTACTTGGAAGTGACGAAGATTTCGAGTAATGTTGAAGAATCAAGGAGATCAAGCATTTGGATGAGAAGCTACAAAGTTTATTTATTTTGTATCCATATGTATTGATAGTTTTGTCACTAAAATTGACAAAGGGGGAGATTGTTAGAGCACTGCTCGGTCGGACTCCCAAGCGTTGCTATCTCAAGCTTGTTTGTCAATGTTAGTGATCAAAACTATAAATCTTGATTTCTAGTCTACTTATAGATGTCTCAGAATAGGATAGATTGTGTAGTTGAGCATTAGAATTCACGTCGTTCATCAATTGAAGACGAAGAACTACTAAGGCGAGCTTGTGGAACTTCATCAACAAAAGCTATGTGGAGACTGAAACTCATCTATCACTTGTAAAGTCTATTTCTACTCTATCTCCTATATTGAGACATAAGTCGTGTTACGATGTAGTTTTCTATTATTCACATTTGAGATTTCGAGATGAGTTTAACTCGCTTACATATTTCTCGGAATATGTGTTGGCAAGCTTTCACTTCGACCAAGTTCATCTTATATTCTTAACAAAAGTCAAAAGATGATCATGTGAAAATCGTCGAGTAACATCTTACATGGTTTGTGTGATACAATCATTTGGTGTAGACTTGGAATGTTTCGTTATGATTATTTCAATAACTTGAAAATTGCTTGGATGCTAATAGTGTGTGAAAACGGCTATTTTCATCCTCTAAGAAAGTTTCAATGATTGAAATAAGAGTTTAGAACAATTAACCATATTGGATTATGTACATGTTATGCACTTTGCATATGTGTAATCCATGTCCGGGAACCATAGTGTCCATACCTGTATGCGTACCTATTGGTTTGTGAATTCCGAGTACCTAAGTACGCGTACCCGTATGCATACTTGCGTAAGGTTCAGGTTCGGAAAATTCTGCTTGGATTGGAGGTGTGCGTACCCGTTCGCATACTGGCGAAAACCAATCTTGGTCTGGCTACTTAAGTATGCGTACACGTTTGCATACTTGAGTGGTTAAAGTTCTAAAATCGGTTGTGACATGAACTATATATATATATATTAAGGAATGCATTCTTTGCAAACCATGGCTATAATGTTCATGAATTGATTCGAGTGAATCAAACCCATTTTTCTTCAATTTTGTTTGTATACTTCTATGAGAATATAGAAATTGAACAACTCTTTAACTAGTTTAATTTGAGTCATTTGAACTAGTTATGGTTAAGATGAATAAGGTTGATATGAGAGTGTTCATATAGCTAACCTCGGTTAACTACGGTTGAGCCAACATGGTGTACATGTTTAAGTATAATTACATAAACATAAATGAGGGTACATTTCATTTGTGTATAACAAGCTAAGTTCGATCTAACGATTGAAAGATATTAGCTTGAATCTAATCAGGTTTTCATCTAACGGTGAATATTGAATACTTTGTTACCAAGGTAACTTAGATTGCAAACCCTAATTTGAAAACTATATAAAGGAGAACTCTAGCAACTGGGAAACCTAATCCCCACACCTCCTATGTGATACTAGTTGTATAAGCTAAAGTCGATTCTCCTTTAACCTTAGGTTTTTCACGAAACCCTGTAGGTTAACGACTTAAAGACTTCATTGGGATTGTGAAGCCAGACCCAACTATTTTCTCTATAGTTGCGTGATCTGATCTTGCATCTTCTATCGTGTTTGGGTACAATTTTCTTTAAGATTGGCTCGAGATTTATTCTCCGATAGGCAAGATAAAAAGTAATCACAAACATCTTCGTCTCATCGTTTGTGATTCTACAACATCTTGTTTCGCTACCATACGATTAAGATTGTTGTGAGGTGATTGATAATACTAGGTTGTTCTTCGGGATTATAAGTCCGGTTTATCAATTGGTTCCTGTTCACCTTGATTAATCAAAAGACGGAACAAAACTCGTAGGTATTTCTATGGGAGACAGATTTATCTATTCCTATAGACTTTTCTGTGTGAGACAAATTTGTTTATCAAGTCTTCGACTTTGGGTCGTAGCAACTCTTAGTTGTGGGTGAGATCAGCTAAGGGAATCAAGTGCGTAGTATCCTGCTGGGATAAGAGACGTAAGGAGCATAATTATACCTTGAATCAGTGTGAGATTTATTAGGGTTCAACTACAGTCCAGTCCGAAGTTCATTGGTAGTAGGCTAGTGTCTGTAGCGGCTTAATACAGTGTGGTGTTCAAATCTGGACTAGGTCCCGAGGTTTTTCTGCATTTACGGTTTTCCTCGTAACAAAATTCTGGTGTCTGTGTTATTTCTTTTCCGCATTATATTTTGTTATATAATTGAAATATCACAGATTGTGCGTTGAATCGGTCAATTGGGAAATCAACCTTTGGTTGTTGATTGGAATTGATTGATCCTTGAACATTGGTCTTTGGTACTGTTCAAGTTATTTCTCTTATATTCAATCGGGCTCGCAAATTCTTATTTGCTGATTGCAGATTGAATTGAGAGAAAGAGATATAAAACTCTTTGTATACTTTTCTATAGATTGAGTCTGACTGTCTAGTTAACTCTCTTGAAAGTATATTGGAGTTTGTCTATTCAGATTGCCAAACGAATTATTGGGTGTGGTTGTTAGACCCCCGCTTTTTCAATTAGCGGCTAAATCGTCTCTTGACTATCGCTAGACCAATCAAATAGCGTTGACGAGCTTGAGGGTCCTTACAGAAACCCTAAAAACTTAAAGCAACAATGGAGGTGCAAGGACTGAACTACTTTGCACCATTATTATTCTTCTTCCACATCTAATCCTTTTAAAAACAGTTTACACATCTGTAGAAACTCTCGGCTGGGACAGGGGAATGTTCGGGGATTGGTCCTCAGGCATGGCAGGGTCGATCCACGAGTCGTATGACATTGCTTTGATCCAACAAAATAAAATAATCATTTGATCAACTGATTACACAGAAAAAGTTGTTACATAACATATTTCAAATTCGAAACTATCGTCTTGTTTTGATTGTTCTTATCCAAAGATAGTTCTGGACGTACAATTTATTAACTTAAACGAATACGAAACAATTAAGGAATTTAAGTCTTAATTAATTATGACTTTAACCGTTTAGTATGTGCTGTCAATCAATTCTACAAAAATGTTGTCAGTCATTTCTATTGAAAAAATAGTTTCAAAAAACGTTTGTAGAATCTAATACACATTAATGATATAATTAATACCAATATGATGTGCAAAATTTTGTCGTTAAGGTAGATAATCATGGTAGGAATTTGATATTACGAGGGTAAGGTCCATCATTAACCAGATTTCGTTGACGTTATTAATTCCAATATTAGAGTTTGTCGTTTTATTTCATTTATTATATAGATCACGATGATTTTCTTTTACGAGTAATTTTTATTTCTATAAATAGGCAAAGTTAGACAGAACCTCCTAGATAAATTCAAACAACTTGAACGGACCCACAGGTAACCTAGTCTTTCAAATCCCGTTATACATTACAACACTCAGAGTTACCTATCTCCAACTTCTTAAGAGTGGAGAGAGTGAGGTTTGAACCCCTGGTTGTGGGGAATTGTTAGATCTTGTAAAATCTCAGCCTGTTAAGGGATCCGTTCTCTCTCTATATATAAAATAACTATGTGACTAGTGCTGAAAACAGTGACGTGCTTGCTAAATGTGTCAGGAAAGCACAATCGAAGTACATATAGAGAATGCTCAAACCAATCATGTAGAATGATGCCATTTTTTTTATCATACTTAATCAGTATATAACTCTCCAACATACGGTACCATTTTTTGATCATACTTAATCAATATATAACTCTCCAACATACTAAAAAGAAAAACTAATATGTTGTTTATAATAATCTTTAATCAAATGTAGTACGCTTCGGCCAAGCCTGCTGATTTACTCGTGAGTAACTCTGATATCAGCCTTTGCCCAATATGATCCTTAATAACTCGGTCGAGTCTGGTATCTTCTATTTACTGGCTGAGACACAGTCTTATTGAGTCACGCGTAACTCGGCAGGCTAGGGTTAAAGTAATGATCAGTTCCCAAACAACTTCACAGGTGGAAAAATCCAAAAAACTTAAAGCAACAGTGGAGGCGCAATGACTGAACTACTTTTCCACCATTTTTCTCCTTCTTCCACGTCTAATCCTTTTACAAACAATTTACATATCTGGAAAAAATATCAGTTGGGATTGGGGAATGCTCGGGATTTGTCCTCAGTTAAGTTGAGGCCGATCCTCGAGTCGTATTACATTCGATCCAACAAAATAAAATAATCATTTGATCAACTGATTATACAGAAAAAGTTGTTACACAACATATTTGAAATTCATCTTGTTTTGACTATTCTTATCCAAAGATAGTTCTGGACGGTTTGTTAACTTAGACAAATACAAAACAATAAAGGAATTTAAGTCTCAATTAATTATGATTTTAACCGTTTAATATGTGATGTCAGTCAATTGTACAAAAATGTTGCCAGTCAATTCTCCTGAAAAAATAGTTTCAGAAAACGTTTCTAGAATCTAATGCACATTAATGCTCTAATTAATACCAATATAATATGTATAATTTTGTCGTTACAGTAAATAATCATGGTAGAAATTTGATATTACGAGGGTAAGGTCTATCGGTACCAGATTTCATTGACGTTATCGATTCTGATATTAGAGTTTGTCGTTTTATTTCATTTATCATATATCACGATATTTTTTCTAAATAGGCAAAATTGGACCGAACCTCCTAGATAATTTCAGGCAATCTGAACGGCCCCATAGGTAACCCAGTATGTCAAACCCCCCATATACATTACAACACTCAAGGTTACCTATCTCCAACCTAGAATGAGGTTTGAACCCCTGACTTTTAGTGTTATTTTCACGAAAGCATCCGAAATTCCACATTTACGCATACTAACACCTCGGAGAGGCAACATACATCATCGCACTTCCATGGACGACCTCGACCATCCATGCATAAGTAAAAATAATATATGAACGGGAGATTAAACATCCTCGTTTAATTGGGGGCCCCAGAAAACAATTGGGGACCTCAGCAAATTTATACCCACTCCATTTATTTTAGGGCGGTTCCAAAATATAGTGAAAATACTATTTTTCCCTTCACTAATAATAAAACTTAAAATTCTATTAACCTTTAACGCTAAGCCCCCAATTCATTTCCATCTCTTAACAAAAAAATTAGACTCCCTTCTCCTCCCCTCTCTCTATCTTAACTATCTTCTCCTCCATTAACGACTCGAAGAAAAAAAATCAGTTACAGTTAGAGGGTCGTCAACCCGAAAATCCTAAAGCCTAACGATTTTTCATATGCACGTAGAGACTATGAAAAATCGTTAGGGTATATGATGAGGGAGATAACGACCCCAATTCTGGTTTTTCAGTTTTTTTGCTCTAGATTAGAATTGTTACCGTAATATATAAACATATGACGATCCTTTGCGAACGACCCATTTTAAAAGTTAACGACTCTATGTTAAAAACAAACAGCCTTTTTGTCCCAAAAATTGAAAAGGTAAGTCTTATAGAGTCGTCATTTGGAACTTGAGGGTCGTTACCAATTATCATAGAGTCGTCATTTGGAATTTGAGGGTCATTTGTGTGTAAATTTTTTGGGTGACGACCCTTGTTAGAGTCGACAGGGTTTATCATATTACCATGACGATTTTTCATAACCTGAAAAAGTTGCTGGTTTGAGTCGTCAATGGTGGGTGTCAATTAATTGACGACTTTCCAGAGTCGTTGGGGTATACACCCCTCCTTCTCTGAGTCGTTGGGGGTATACACATATTAAACGTTTTCTCGACACCGACGACTCATTCTCCGAGTTGTGGCATAGTGTCTAAGGATCGACCACTTAGAGCACCATCTAGACAATTTGAAGAGTATAAGAAGTTTACATGAGTATTTTGAACTTCGTGTTCTTCATTTTGAGGATTGGTTTCTTCGTTTTGATCAACGAGATCTTCATTAGCACCCTCATTTTGAGATGACGATATCTCTTCATCTCTTCAAAAACCCATTTTTTTTTTTCCAATTTTAATTCTAGAATCTTATTTTAATCTAATCACACAACTTAATTAATTATTAACACTAATCATACAGGGGCAATTTAGCCATTTAAAAAATATTGGGATAGGGTGCCTCAAATTAGGTTTTAATGATCTTTTTTGTCCTCTAGTGTAAGGCCCCAATTGTCTTTGGTTGGGGTGTGGGGGTGGCAATTAAACGAGGTTAAACATCCGGTTCTATAGTCAGCCGAGTTGGTAAATAAACATCCCGTTCTATAGTCAGCCGAGTTGGTAAAGAAAATGAGAAGTCTTGAAAATCAAAGCTTATGGACCAATGGAAGCAAGTTTCGTATCCTCATCAGGAATTCGAACCACTGGATACGAGAAGTTTTGGAATCAAAACTTGTTGGTGATAGCAACTTGTATCGAAACAGACTGAATACTGAAGAATTTTTAGACCACTCCAAATCTATCACTAACTTCAAAGTTAAGATTCACCGAATCAACTACATATAATTTGTATACTATATTATATCTAAATAATTCTGGTTCCAAGCTGTTAATTAAATCAATTCATAAGACTGGAATCTAACCGGGTAAAATTTTTCATTCCTTCACTACCCCTACCCCAAAACTTTTATCAGCCAAAAAACTTGTTATGAATAAAAACGGCCTACACAATCTTTCCTTCTAACTCTTTCGCAGAAAAAGCAAACGTTTGAATTCTAATTTGTTTTTATAAAACCAAAACCAACTAATAATACCTTGGCAACGTATCTTGAAATATGGTCACAAAATAGAGACATATATCCCATACACATGGTCCTGCAGCCCAAACCTTAACAATGCGCCCTAACCACATGACACAATTCACCACAAACAAGGGCTAAATGGTCTTCTTAACTACTGCTGCCTCCAAGATTCTTTCTACTTTCATTAAACTGTGGTCCCCATCTTTTACTTAATGCTTAAGAACTGCCCCATTTACGAACTAGTAATAAAAATAATTAACAATAATTATTGTGATTAGAAACAAAAAATATTTCCATCAGAAAAAAAAATCAAATTAAAAGAATCAAAACCTTTATCTTCAACCTCTAACTTAGGAGGAACTCGTCCCTACCGAATATTCTTTAAATTACAATATTACCCATAAAGAAGTTCTTTGGTGGAACAAAAAGGTCTTGAACTTTGAACCCACTAACTCCTCCTCTAAGGGTGCAACCTTGTCTCAGTAGTCAGTCCACATCGAGAATAAAGTTTTTGTTCAACATCAATTTCCTTTTCCGGGCTAAGGACACATCAGGTGAACTCCCACCACATTTGTGCTCTCCGGTTACATTTTTCCTTATCACTCAATATCTGACTTTTGATTTATATTATACATACTTCGTATACATTGCATTTAAATCATAAATGCACTACCTTAACATCACACTAGATTAATTATTAATGTATCATAAATTTTCGCTTCGCATCCCTAAATCAACAATGAATCTTCGATTCACGATTCCATATACAAGATGAAAAACGAGTCACGTTGCGATTCACTGGTGAAAAATCAATACAGAAATATCATGACACATGAGTCATTTGTAAATTGGTATGAGGGTAGAGTGGTCATTGAGAGCAGAATATAGTATTAGTAGCAAGCACTACTCATTTCTCTTTGTTTTTTCTTATTCTTTTTTCTTTCTTTCTTCTCCTCCTTTCTGTAACCTCTCTTTCCTTCTCTCTCTCTCTTCTTCTCGTCTTTGTCATTCTCCTTCCTCTTCTTTTCGATAGCTTTCCGTTTTTTCAGGTGACTCGTGTTTTATTTGTTTTGTATTCCGAAATCTCAAAAAAAACCCTAATCCAACCAAACCAGATGGTTGTGTTTGGTTTGAAGAAAAATGGAGTCTCATCAAAAAATTCTATCAACAACTGAAGCTCAACAACACCTGGCCATGTATGTTAAACTTAAACCCCCTCTTTTACTACTCTTCCTTTTTTTTTATACTATATTTTTTTCTTTTTTTAGGTCCCTTTTTTTCTTCTCCATTCTCAGATTCTATATTTAGCTTGTTGTTTTTAATCTTGATTCATTTTCCAAACATGGAAACATCTTAGATATCCATAAATTTTTGTGTTTTTTTTTTTTTTTTCAGATTATACTCTGAACTTGATGGTTCAATCATCTGTGTATTGGTTTTAAATCATTTTCCAAACTCAAAGGGTTTATATTAGATTTTCAAAATTGTGTATTTGATTGTTTTAGATACGATTTTGATAAGATTCATTCATTGATTAGTTGTTGTTAATGGAGATTTCAACACGTGGGTCTGTTAGATTTTCATTTCCTTGTTTGTGGGTTCTGGGTTTTTCAAAATTTAGTGTCTTTTTCTTCAAACTTAGTAAGAACTGTTTTAATGGTGGGTAAAATACCTACTTTTAGCTGTTTTATGCACTATTTATTAAGTTTTTTTTTTTCGGTTTATATTAAATTTAGTGTATAAATTGATAGATACTCAGAAACAAAAACAACATTTTGCGTAATCATTTCAAATCTATAAATGATGTAAGCAAAGGTACAGCCGTTATTTTTCCAATTTCATATGTTCAACCTAGGTTTTTTGGGGGTCTTGGGGGGGATTAGTAATTATTTCTTGCAAAATGGAAATGGAATGACATTACCAAGTGTGAACATCAATATGGTATGATGGCTATTTTGATTCTAGGTGTGGTATTGCGTTTCTAGCGAAATTGAGTTGTTGCGCCTGGTGGGCATTATTACTTCTCTTTGTCAAGATGTGTGTTCATAAAAAATTTAAGAATGGAATCACGGTTAGAACTAACGGTCATTGGTTGAGGGGACTGGATGTTGTTACAGGAATCAATTTCTTTGGTGATTCAGTCTGTAGTTTGTTCAGAGTCCAAACGCGTTGACACTTTTCATTGAATTTTACTAGGTCTTATACATTAATTTTGTCTTGTCCTCGTCTTTTTGCGCTTTTGTGTTATTGGCAGAGAAATGTATTTGGTTGAATTTTATTTGTATACCCTGTGAAAATCAACTAATATCAGTTTATAATTTGTTTTTTTTTTAGGAAAAAAAATTCGTCAGCGCAAGGGTTGCGTTTTGTTTTGCTTCTGTCATGTATCCTTCTTTTGGTGGCTACATGGGGGCCATGTGGTGCAAAGAACCATATAGTGGCAGAGATGGTAGACCAGGTTGGAGATAGCTTTGACACCTGTGCTCGCGATCTGCTTGGTGGTGATATAAGTGCAGAACATCATAAAATCAACTCTGCAACCTGCTCTAGCGTTGAGAAATTCTGTGTAAACTCGAAAGTATTTTGCTTTCCTTCAACATTGCCGGATTTTTCAGCTGAAGTAGACAACTCCAAAGCAGCATCTGTAGACGGTCAAAGTAACTCATGCTGGTCATCGGATGATTGGATGTGTTCATTGTATAAAGGAATGCCAGTAGTGTCATGTTCTTTGACTGATGAGACGGAGCTCCATGATGTGGGTACCAAAGCTGATCAACAAGCTTGGTCTCTTAAAGGATCTGCGCCTAAATGTAGTATGCCATATGTGATCCCAGATAAGAATTTTGAGGTGATGAAATCAGATCTTCGCGATGCCCTCTCGTCTCCGAACATAAAAGTAAGCCCTCCTATCTTCAATCGGGGACTCAATTTTATGTATTTTTCTTCTGTAGTAGCTTCCTTAATAGTAGTCCACACTTACAATGACAGCATATTACATATTTACGAGCTACCTAGTTCAGATGAACAGTTTTACCCATGTGATTTTGGTGAGGTGGTACTTAGTCTTGACGAGGTTGCTTCTATTTGTTTTATTTTGTTACCCTGGATTATGGGTCTGCTGTCAGTTCAGCGGGTCCTGCAAACAAACGTTGGGGGTTCTCTTTCGAACCCAGGGTGAGTCTCTCTACAAGATAGGATCATTCATAGGGCTGTAGATCTATTCTGATGTAAGCTGGAGTAAGTAATTGTCTGTACACAATCCTTTTGGTGATACTGTGCATGTGAAGGAGGTAAATGCATGGACACTAGTTCATTTAGGATATAGGTCTCACAGTGCAGAAGCAGTTTGTAAATTTAACTCTTTTCAAGGCTGTTATCAGAGATTAAACGTTAAGATTAACAAACTTGGTGTGCTGCTAATGGGATTAAGACCACATAGTAACTGGGAAATCAATCCTCACAGTACTGTGAATTTCATGGAGATTGACTTCTTGTCTGGTGCCCATTGACGTGTATTTGGTGCTTTCCATTTATAGTTGGAGAGTTCTTCACATGATAGGATTGAGACAATTACATTCCTCTTGATGCACAGTTGCATGGTAAACCAGCTAATAGTTTTCCTAGAGGACCAGTTTCAGTGTCTCTTGACTCTCTTGTGCCACGAGATGGCAGTGAATCAGTACTGATTGTTCTGTCTCTAAGAAACAGAGCTGCATATCTGCTTAAGGTTCTCAATATAAGTGACGTCACGGAAGGCAATGAAATTATTGATATTAAAAACATAGATGGGTTGCTATTGTCCCCTGGTACTGTTAGTTGCGCCGCTGTGGTTACATATGCTGCTGGATATAGTTATTCTCAGGAATTCCATTTGAGTCTCCTGATACGGTAGACTGCATATATTGACAAATGACAAATGATTTTGTTAAACAACTGATTGAGATACCCTGCCAAGACATAGTTAATACCTATTAACGACATCATAATAGGAATAGCCAGTCTGTGAATGAATTAAGAGGATTAGCTAGTGCCATTTGGGCACCATCACAGATAAAAGTAAGTAAAAGATCTGTATTTTGGTTACTTACTATCTCAATAGCCAATTGGGTGGTGTCTTTCCTCTTGATCCAGTTGGCTTACTCTGTTTCGTAGTTAAGGATAAGTCTGGATCTGTTAGATACAACAATGTTGTGTTTTTAAATGTGAAAAACATGAAAATGTGGCATGAACCATAGAACCAGCTGAATCGTGCTCTAGGCATGGATTTCTTCTTAAATAGTCCTTTTGAGTTCATTTTTTGTGACTGCTTGTTTTTTTTTTTTTTTTTTTTGCTTTTGATCGATTACTGTTTACTTGTCATTAAGACACTAAAAACTTTTCTATCCAAAAAAGTATAAGAAAGGAACTATGACTTTTATATGTTTAGCACTGATTCAGGGTTTAATTGTGGAACAGTTGAAGGCATTGGAGGGTGCAGAGGCAGATGAACTGGTGCTAAGAAATTGGAGATTTCAAGGAACTACAAGTGGCATGTCTGTTCTCGAAGAGGAAGAGGTGCTGTTCCCTGTGGTTCAGATTGGTAAATACCATTCTAAGTGGATCTCTGTGAAAAACCCTAGTGCACAACCGGTAATAATGCAGCTCATCTTGAATTCTAGAGAAACCATAGAAGCTTGCAAAGCTGCAGATATGCTACCCTTGTCAAGCAGCGTAGTTCATGACGACTCTACTAGACCAGCCAGGTATGGATTCTCAACAGCAGCAAGTGCGATAACCGAGGTATATGTTCACCCTAATGGAAGAGCTTTTTTAGGCCCAGTTGTTTTTCACCCCTCAGAACGATGTGCATGGAGAGGTTCGGCGGTGATACGTAATAATCTATCCGGTGTAGAATGGTTGTCTTTAAAAGGATTTGGTGGGTCACTTTCCCTGGTCCTGCTTGAGGGCTTTCAGGCTGTTCATAGTTTAGAGTTCAACCTTAGCATAGAGAAACCATTTGATCTATCGTATCCAGAAAAGTTATACCACAGTGTGGTTAAAAGTCCTGCCTGTTCTAAGCCTTTGTCAAAAGTGATATTTGCAAAGAACTCTGGAGACCTGCCTCTGGAGATAAGAAGTATTGAAGTGTCAGGTGCGGGTTGTGGGTTGGTTGGGTTCAAGGTACACACTTGTGACTCTTTTTCTCTTGAGCCTGGGGAATTAAGGAAACTTTTGATTTCTTACCAACCAGATTTTTATGCTGGAGTGGTTCACGGAGATCTTGAGCTTGCCCTTGCAACAGGCATTTTTGTCATACCAATGAAGGCAAGCATTCCTGTCTACATGCTTAGTATTTGCAGGAAATCAATCATTTGGATATTGCTGAAGAAATTCGCTCAGTTGGTCTTCATCGTCACTTCCATATTGTTTTTCCTATTCTTTTTTGTTCTTCCTCAAGTGATAACTTCAGATCCCTCGGATTGCTTGTTCAAGACCGAGAATGCCTGTATCAGCAGGGTTAGAGGACCATACTGCATACACCCTAACCATGGAAAATGTAGGTTTTCCATATCTTGTTACATGGACAACATGTTTAAGTCAGTCAGGGAAGATGAAACTTCAAAGCTCGGCTTTGTTAGTAGATACTCTGACTACTCGACTGGGGCCCAGAAACAGCAAATAACAAAGCATATGAAGAATGTGCATGATTTTCAAGGCTCACAAGTTTTTGGCATCCGTGGACATCAAAACAATACATCCCCTTTGAGATGCTCTTCAGAAGCAAAATCTGGGGGGCGAGAAGATAATAAGAAGGGCCAGCCGGAACCTCAAGAATCTGGGAATCTCACAGTAAGGACTGGAAAAGAAAGTAGAAGGCGAAAGAAGAAAAGAAGGTCTGCAGGTGGTGCAGGACTACTTGAAGTTTCAAGCAGTCAGAGTGGAAATTCTACACCGTCTTCGCCCTTGTCTCCTCTGACATCTTTCACACCCAAACAGACCATGCCATCTCCTGAAGTTGAGCATGTCGTCACTGGCATTAGTTTTGTTGATGCAGCTGATAAGAGGAATAAGAAAGGAAAACCCCTCTTAGCTGCTGAGATACCAAAAGTGTTGGACTCCAAAGTTTCTGCCAAGTACAAAAGAAGTAGTTCTTTACTTCAAGATCCACCAGATACCCCTGTTCCAAGAAAATCAACCAGCAAACCAGCTCTACTACCTTCTGCTACATTTCCGAGCATGAGTCGTCGTTTACCTGGTTTGGTTAATTATTCAAAGCTTCATACTTCAACTTCTTCCATTAACTTGCGTGATCGAGCTCCGGGGTCCAATCGATGCCGAGGTCCAAGTGCAAAAACAGAGGAAAAGCCGAAGGAGATTGACAAGTTTGCATACGACATTTGGGGTGATCCTTTTTTTGGATTTCATCTTGGGGGTAATAATGAAGTATCTTCAATAATAACAAATGCTTCGTTGTCAGGAGACTCGCAGAGCTTCTTCGCTAGGGGTCCACAAATCCTTATGCAGAAGTCTCAAGTAAGATCAGTATCTCCTGTTCATAAGTTGGGTCAGTCATCTGTAACTTGTCCTCTTCTCCAAAATGGTTAAATTATAAACCAAGTAATACTTAGGCTCCTTATCTCTTCCGATTCTCTCTTAATCGTCCCATTTTTGCATATGATAATGGTATAAGATAACTACCCAAATTCACAGAATCACAAGCATCATTCTTCCCTAGGGATCAACTTTCATGCTTCTCCAAGTTTTTTGTTAGCTTTCAAATACACAAGTCAGTTTGTTTTCCGCTGTTTTTTCGACTTGTTTTCAGCAGTTTTTTCACCAAATGGTTTTTATGATGTGCAAAATTGATCTTTCGGTTTTTGGTGTTCCTTGGGTTCTCACTTGAAAAAGGAAAACTGTTCTTCTTCGGTTCCGTTTAGTTCATTTCAAGTTTTAAACCACATAAGACTATATACGACTGGTAATGTAAATATTATTTTTAGCAGTTTCCTGCAAGTAAAATACTTTTATCACCCGTCTGTACAAATTTACTTTGGTGAATAAGTTTTCCATGTAAAACTTGATATGGAAAAGAACAGTGTTGCCAGATTGATGTAAAAACAAGTATGGGTAATCCTCTCTGAAGTTGATTGTTGCATTTAAGCTTGTCTGTAGCTTTTAGCATTATCGGTGGTCCTCACTCCTCCGTTGCTTAATATAAAGAAGCAAGATAGCAATCATATTTCAGAATGCTGAAACATATAGGGTCGAGGGATAATGTGAAAAAGTTAAAGTAAGACACCAGTGAGGAAAAAGATGAACCGTTGTTGGGAAAAAAAAAAGTGAAAACATGGAATTCATAAGCGGAGAGGTAGAAAAATGGTTGATGATGAAAAGCTGAAACTGGCTTTGGTCAAGGACCCTCTATATCAATGTACCTTCCACAAAGTTGACTTGTCATTAAAAGCACCATTCTAGTGGAGATTCGTATCAGATTTTCTTTCCAAATCTCTTGCTGTCTTGATTTTCTCTGGTTTATCAACTCATTTCATTAGGTAATAAAATGATACTACTAGTAGTGCTTGTGCACTCCAAGCATTTAGGGCCAATGATACGAGTATCTTGGTTGGGTTGAAGAAGAAAGGAATTGACTCGTATTGAATAACGGCTCGTTGTAGTAGCTACCAAACCTATATACCTAGTGTAGAGACAGGGTCAGCTCAATCAAATTCTCGCATAAGCTTAGCTGTTTGTGTTTGGTGTTGTTGTTGATAAGTCTGTAATTGGGATGATTGGACCACCACGTCTAATATCATTCGCATACAGCAATTCGTATTAAAAAAATATATAAAGGATGGTAACCCTTCTTTGATACTGGACCACAGTCAGTGAGTGACCACAATTCACACCGCACCCATATCCTCCCTCCCTACTAATTACCTCATGGTCGTGCAACACTAATGCAGGCTGCGCATACATGAGAGAACCAATAATCTGGATATGTGATGCTGTTGTTGGTTTATGGCGTGATATATACTTTACAGAGAGTCCTGGCCAGCTTATTAATAACCTTAATTATGTTGATAAACAAGACCAGCAGTGAGTGTACCTAGATCCGAATACTCGGTCTAACTTGTATGGATAATACGTACGGGGATGGGGAATCTTGTATGCAAAAAACAAAATACACACTTCACCATGCAGATGCACTACTAACCGCCCCACGAGTACATACAACTTTTTTGGCATTACAATATGGTGGTGGGGGCCGTGACTGGGCCGTTTTGTGCGTGTGTGAGCTGGGTGGTGGTGGTGGTGGATGAGGAGGAGGAGGAGGAGAACAAACACTCTCAAGGACAGCATTTTGAATGTTGTTCGTATTAAAGTATCAGTATTACTGGTTTAATACGTACAGTCGTACACTATTAGATTTGGGTTTACATGTACAGCTATGAACAATATTATCGAATAGAAAAAGCGAATGCTGAAAATTGAAGTTCGTTTTTTTTTTTTTTAATAACAAATCTCAATTTCGTGAGCACATTTATTGGTAATTCCACAGCAACTGAAATAGACGTATGCAGCGGGTTGTATGCTGACAACTACTTATTTGCTAATCTAAAATCTGTTCATTATTAAGGCATTAAATCGATGGAGTGGCGATATTTTTCATCCTATCCTGAATAAACCAAGAAGATACATTAAGCAGCCATGTCAGTAATTTGTACTACCAGAATAAATTTACAAAATTTATACTACTTTCAACTTAAGGCAGCCATCAAGAACATATCAACTAATTACACCATTACGATAAAAAAAATTCAGGAATTTTTGAGAAACTAGTGCACATAATTCTTTTAGAATACTAACGAATCACAAAGTAAATAGAATTTTTATTATTTTTTCCTGATAAGCAAATTATGTCGAGATATCGTAATCTTATCATTGTCCAAAAGCCGAAATATAGTTAAAGGGGATAACAACTAATGGAGCATGTTGCATTTGCATTAGTATGTGAAACTAAGGCCAAAGCTACCTGATTTGCTGCTTTACAGATACAATTAAGAATAAACAATTTTCGATTCTGATAATCCAAAATAATTTTGTATCCACGAAAATTTAGCTTGCCATGCCAAGCCACTGTTCATTCCCTTGAACTCCTTAACTAGATTGTTGTGATTAGATTCCAAGAGAACAATTTCCGTACCAAGTTGCAGGCACCAATCAATTGTTTTTATGGTGGCCAGCACCTCTACTTCGTCTCTATTTCGTACATTTAGAGATTTGATCCGTACTTCCCTGCAATTTCTTAAAACAAGTACAATAGTTCCCAAATTAAAGTCCTTGTTCCAACTAATTAAAAGTTTAATTTTAATTGTATTCCTTGGAGGTAACTCCCAATGAACATGTTGCTTAAAACTTAGGACTTTCTGTTAGTGATATGTAAGTTTTTTGTATTGTCTTGCCAATATGCCGTTGATATTGAGAAGGTATTTCCTGGGTGGGGTTGCATTCCCTTGAAAATGTTGTCGCACCTAACCTTCCAGATGTGCCATATGATTGAGGCACAATAAGCATTCCAAAGGTGATAGTGGAGTACGATTGGATTGTCGCACCTAACCCTCCACATGTGCCATTGGAGTATGATGGGATTTTCGAACCTAACCTTCCAAATGTGCCTTGAAAATTTTGGAATGTTATGATGAGTAATGAGCACAAACAATAATAATAAACGAGAAAGATAAATCAAAGATTTATAGTGATTCAGCAATATATATTGTCTATGTCCACTTTGAGCCACACCAACTCAAATTCACTATGAAGAAACGATTACAACGTATAACACCTTCGTGAGAATGCCAGTAAATTCTTGGTTACACCGCAACAACTACCCGAGATGATTACATTGTCTCATGTTGAAAAAACGGGGGTCTAACAACCTCACCCAATATTTCGTTTAGCAATTTGTATGGACTAACTCCAATATAATTCCGAGAGCACCAACTAATAAAGCGAGCTCAATCAAGAAATATATCTAAGAGTTGTATCTCTGTTTCACAATGTAATCAACAAATCAAACATATAGAAATCCGTGAGCCTGGTTATTATGTGAAACAACTGGAACGGTACCAAAGACCAATGTTCAGTGTCAATCAATTTATATCAACAACCAAAGGTTGGATTATCTAATTGATTGAACTAAGCACAACCTGTGATATTTCAATTATATAGAAAATATAATGCGGAAAAGAAATAATATAAACACCAGAAATTTTGTTAACGAGGAAACCGCAAATGCAGAAAAACCCTGGCACCTAGTCCAGATTTGAACACCACATTGTATTAAGCCGCTACAGATACTAGCTTACTCCAAGTTAACTTGACCGGGAATGTAGTTGAGCCCTAACCAATCTCACACTGATCAAGGTACGGTCGCGTTCCTTACGCCTCTGAATCCCAGCAGGACTCTACGCACTTGATTCCCTTAGCTGATCTCACCCACAACTAAGAGTTGCTACGACCCAAAGTCGAAGACTTGATAAACCAATCTGTCTCACACAAAAAAGTCTATTGAATAGATAAATCTGTCTTCCACATAAATACCTAAGAGTTTTGTTCCGTCTTTTTATAAATCAAGGTGAACAGGAACCAATTGATACACCTGACTTATATTCCCGAAGAACATCTGGTAATATCAATCACCTCACAATAATCTTAATCGTATGGTAGCGAAACAAGATTTTGTGAAATCACAAACGATGAGACGAAGATGTTTTGATGAGTGCCAAATATTGCATATTTCTACATCTATTTATTGGCATTTAACTCATCTTTTGTGTTCAAAAATCAGATATTATCCCAGATTCTGTATTTTCTTTGTTTTCAAGAATAAATATTTGTACTAATTAATTTTGTGTTTTTAGGTAGTAAATAAAGCTCGAAGAAATTGAAGGAGCCAAAAGAGCAAAGAATTGGAGACAAGCGTCTATGGAGTAGAAAGCCAAAGCCATGCGCGCAAGCAATGATTGCAACCCAACAAGTAGCAACTCATCTACAAGACACGGGCTTGAGCTAGCCACGACCGGATCCGAACCCGTTCCCCACGAGCCGTTCAGATCTCACCCAGCTGCATCCAACGCTCGCTCCACCTTGCACATCATTTCTCTCTGCTCCCGCTCAACACCAAATCTGCCTGATTCTTCCTGAGCCGTTCAGATCTCACGCATCTTCATCCTACGCTCGCTCCACCCATCACTTCGATCCTTGCTGTGCCCGCTTCACACCCTAGTTGCCTATACCTACACCATCGACAAAAACCCATTTTCACTTTCTCTTTCTTTCTTCATCTTCTCTTTCTTTCACCCGACCATTTCAGAGAAACCCTTACCTCCCCTCTCTTCCTCTCTCTCCCGACCATACCTTGGCAGAACCAACATCATCACCATCCCCATCTCCTTATCACTGACACCAACCCCATCAACCACCTTCTCCGCCACCCTAGGTTCATCCATCTCCATCTTTAGCTTCTTTCATAACCTAGAAGCTAGGGTTGAAGATGATTGAAACTAGGGTTTCACCAACAACCCGCATGGTCGATTCAGAGACGATTGACAGAGGAGACAGCGGATTGAGCGACGTGGGTGAGAGAGTATTTTCCTGTTTTTCTGTTTTGGAGAAATTTAGGGTTTTTGAATTGGATGTATAAATAGGTTTAAGGGGTGTGTGAAAAAACCTGATGCCTGGGCTAGCCAGAGCAGCAATTTAGATTTAATTTGTGTTATTTGTTGTTTTTGATGTTCTAGTTTAGTTTGCTAGGGTTTCAATGAAACCCTAATTCACTGTTATGATTTCAACTTTGCTTGAGTGTTCTTGAGTGCTTAATTTTATCAGATATCTTCAATTCTAGCATCCAATACTCTTCTCTCACAATGCATGCCAAGTATACATTGTAGTTAGGTTATAATTGTGTTGAGTGTCTTTTGCAGCTCAAGCCTTAGAAATAGAAGCTAATTCCCTTGACTAGTTGTGCTTAATTAGACAACTAGTGCTGCGGGTTAGTGCCTTAGCCGATAATTGAGTTATCATTAGGTGAAACTCCTTAGACAAGTGGTGGAATTGACACACTGCCCTTATTTGTCACAGGAACAAGAAAAGCTCAACTTAGTTGAACACATAATATGAGTTAGTGGTGGATTTGAAGACCCTAGTATCCCCATTGTCACTGTCTTATATCTTAGTTACTATTTAGAGTCATTTCAGCTCAACCTCAGTCGCTTCGACAACAAACCATAATTGTGTTACATTTCATTGAAAATCGGTTGAGTAAGCCTTGATCAACCTTATAGCACCACAAGTCTCTGTGGGATCGACATGTACTTGCCACGCCTCCAATAGGCGCCGTGCACTTGCAGTTTAACGTAAGAAAGCTCTTTTGCAGACCTACCAAGTTTTTGGCGCCGTTGCCGGGGACTTGGCGTGTGCTGTGCTGATCCTTGGCTTGCTTCACTGAATTCCAGTCACCCCTGTATATATATTTGCCTTGAATATTTCTTTTGTTTTTAGTCATTCATAGAGTAACTTAGTACTTTGCTTTCTATTGTTGTTTTTAGCCCTGTATTAATACAACTTAGCTGTAATTTCTTTTCATTTCTGCATCCTTTTTCTTTCTTGCATCTTGCATTGCATTTTGTATTGCATCTTAGCAAACTTATCTTTGTAACCATAAACCCCTGCCATCTGTTGCATTGTAATCATCTCATCTTAATTGCTTATCTGCACTTGCATTATAGCATAATTTAGTGTAACTTAGCTGTAGTTTTCCATTTCTGCATCTCCTATTTCATCCTGTTCATTGCATTTTAGCCAGGTCATCTTAACTTCACATTTGCATTCTCATAATATTAGTTTGCATTGCATAACACTCTACACTTGTAGTATCAGTTGTATATTTCTATCATCTGTGCGCAGCCATTGAAAGTGAAAGAAGCTGTAGATCATAGAGCATTGCACTTCCTATCTCAGTCAACATCTAGCATATACTGAGCTCAAGCTTGACTGGCTTAGTCTGTCACAATTGTGTCATTACAGCTGCATTGTGACCTTAATTGATAAACCCTCATCTTTGCTAGCTGACTCTGTGTAGTGATTCTGTTAATGTAACTGCACATTTCTGGGAACTAAAAATCTCTCTTGAGTAAACAGGTGCCTGCAATACAACCCCAAGGAGAGGCATTAGAAGGAGCTACACCAGCAGTACCTGCAACATATCTTAGCAAACCCAAGGAAGGTAGAGGAGAAGAACACAGTTGTTGGAGCTAAAACCGGTTGGTCGTTCTAGAACTTCACTGTACCTCATATTTGTATGAATGATAAACCATGTTCTCTGATAACCTAGCTGCTTAGCAAAGTATTGCCCAACCCATGCAACTTAGAGTACCCTTTTGAGCATTATCCTGTGATATCTGAAATACCTATATGCTAGTTGAAGGTACTATGACTCTGTGCTGAATTGAATGGGCTAGTGAATGAATCTGTCAGAACTGACCTGTGCATCACTAAAAAAAAAAAAAAAAAAAAATTGTGCATCTTTAACCCTTGCTTTCCTATTGAACCAATTCCCTTGCTGAGTGTGCAATCTGAAGCCTGTGTTGTGAGCATATCCTGTGAAAAGTAGAGTCAACTGAACTAGTTGCCTTCCCACTTTGAACCCTAGGCTTCAATATTCCCTGTAACTTTGGGTGTTGTGTGCTGTGCAATCTAGGCCTCTCCAAGGCCTGTGCTACAACATCCCCCTTAGTTCCATCTGCCTTGTGCTCAGCTCCAGCCCCTGTAGCTATTGAGTTGAGCTATAACTTGGTTATCCAAGTTAGCTGCAGCCCCCGCTGAAGTCAACTGAGAGAGTTGATGGCCTGTACTCTTAAGCATGCTCAACCCTGAACTAGCACTAGATTATCCAACCCCTGGAAGCCCTGCAATTTCTGTGCATACATCTATAAAACTTGAGGTCGACTGACCCTGTTGACCCTTGCATCATATTGAATTTGTGCACCTTGCATTCTGTCTTTCGTGTGCATCTGCCTAATCTTGTGCTGTGCTGTAACTTGCATGAGCTTTGCCTTATAAGCTACCCTGTGTTGTGTTGTTCTGTGCACATAAGCTTTCCTAAGCTGTGCTGTTTGTATAAGTGGTGGTCAGCACAAAACTTGTGCTGTGCTGTGCACTCTCCAAGGCATCCCTGTATGCTAGAAATTGGGTATCATTTCTTTTATGAGTTGTGTCTGTGACTTGCATGATCTCCCCTGTGAATTTTACCCAATTGTTGTTTTTGCTGGGCTGTTAAAATTGCCAACCTGTGCATAAGATCTGCACACAACCTGAGCACATAATCTGTGCTTGGCCTGACCAAGCTGTGCAGCTGCAGCATAATCTGAGTCCCACATAAACTGGGCCGTGCACAAACTGAAACCCACAACCGTTGGGCTTTGCATAAACACTAAGCTGTGCATTTGCACATGACCTGGGCTCTCCACAAAACCAAACTGAAACCCACAAAACTGGGCCGTGCAACACTGGGCTTTGCATAACTTGGGCTTGCATCTGGACTTAGTATACTTGATGTGTGCTAGGCTATAGTGCTTCTTTTTGAGCCCAAATTGAGTTGCTAGATCATGTAAGGATTTTGGTCTGCAACTGGGGATGGAAACAAATCCATCAGAGAACTTGCTTATGGGCATGCTTCACATTATGAACCACCCACAAACCATGATGTCACTAGTTTTAGGGATTATTATGAACCTTTTCTAGGTCATGAACCTCAATATGCAAACCCTAATCATCATGCACACATGTATCAATCACCACAGTGGGGAGTTGAACAATTTTATACTCCCCCAACCCCTTGTATGCAATCACTAGTGGAAGAAAACCTCATAGAGCAAAACAATGCTAAGTTTGAATTGAATGTAATGCATGATCATCCATATAGCAACATGTATGAGTTTCCCTTGTGTAGTGAACCATGTGCACAACCATGTAATGATCATTCATATGAAACATGCATACCCACTAGTGAAGACTCTCCTTCACTTGAACATCTCACTTTGATTCTTCAAATGAACCTGATTCAGTCACAAAATGAAGAATGGAAGGAAGTTCATGATAGGATGTTTGTTATCTCTGATAAAAATAGTGTTTCTATTCCTACTCATGCAACTAACACTGAATATGAACCTAATCTAGAGGTAAATGAGTACACTAGAAATGCTACAAGTTTGAATAGGGAAATGCATTTTTGTTATGATGATGATGATGATGATTATGATATGTTAGAAGAGCATGTGCATGCTGAAAATAGTGGTTCAGAGACGTTAAGCGTCTCTTCTGTGAACCCTATGAATGATACTTCTTCTAACATTCATCCATGCGATGTTGACTCTGAGTTTGGGTTTGTGAAATTCTTCAGTGAAAGTGAGCATGCTACACAACTTGTTTGTGACTTAGAAAAGGATGAATATTCTGTTGACACTAATGTTCTTTTGGATCATGATATTATTTTTGTGTCTGATTCCCTACCCATGTCACAATATGTTGCCTCCTCTGATGATTATGACATGGAGATTGATGAATTGTTCTATGCAGGTGAACATGATTTACCTTCTTTTTCTGACCTTAGGAAAGTGTGTGATGGTACAAATGATCTTATACATGAACACAACTTAGATATACCTAATCTCTCTCCTAAGGCACAGATTGAAATTCCTCCACCAAACCTAGGTGTAGTGTGTAACAAAATTGCAAAACCAACTTTTCTGAGAGTTCCTAATTTAGGCCTAGAGCTTTGTGCTTCCCAAGTCCTCTTGGACTATTTTGCATCAAAGTATAACACTTTTAAGGAACCACAGTTGGAATGTGTATGTCTGCCTGTTATTAGCAAAACTCATTTTGAGTTAGACCTTTTGCATGATGTGCCTTTAAAATTGCAAGATTTTGTACTCAAGAACACATCTGTTGACAAGTTTAGGTTTGGGGGTAACTTGTTCACGTCTGCAATCTTTCCTGCACTCTCATGTTATATCTGTGTAAGGCTGTTGATGTTTGTACATATCGTCTTTTGGGTTGATCCTCAACTCTTTAGATTGTTGGTATATGGTGAATTTACCTTGTATATAATCCAGTAGGACTTGTTAAATTTTTCTTTCTTGAATCGGTTGAGTCTTCTTGCGCATATTTTATGCTAATCCGATATGATCTCCGCTGAGAATGTTGGATTCTAGCCTTGACTAATGAAGCTCTAACCTTGCTCCCACCGACATCCGGTAATCTCTTCCCTTTTCTCTTATCAGCATAGTTCTCATGGTATGTGACTTTTTGAATTCTTATTATCTGTTGACACATTGAGGACAATGTTTGATTTAGGTTTGGGGGTACATTTGCATATAGAGTTTTTAGTCTTTTATTTCAAAAAAAAAAAAAAAAAAAAAAAAAAAAAAATCTAAAATTTCTAAAAATTCAAAAATTTGCATAAAAACCTCCAACTTTTAGAGATTTTAGAGTCACTAGCATGCTTCTAGCTATGTTTACATAGAGAGTCTGACCGAAATAACATAACTTGGAAGTCTTGGAGAACGCAATCGGGTTTCTTAGTTGATTAGAGCGTTAAAGTTGGATTTAACCATACCGGAGGGCGAATTAGGTGTTGTTTAGATATTCGGTAGTAGAATTGTGATCACCCATAGTTGAGACTACCCATTTTACATCAAGTGAGGCACCAACCTTCAATTTTTGCAACTTTCTAGAAAAGTCATTAGAGTGTGTGTCACCGTACGTCAATTCCGGGTAGGAATGGTGAGCTACCCAACTTCGCACCACTTTCAAAGACTATTTTTGATCTCTTGAGTGCTATTTTTGTCAATCATGAGGGTGACGTTTAAAGATGAAAACTCCTTCTAAATACCGATTTGCGAGTTAGCATCACTCTCTCCCTCTCAACAACATCAACAGATTCATAGAAACACATCGTCGTCGAAGAGCGGAGCAACATCGAATATTTGAAGAAAAGTTGATATAGTCCAAGGTTTACGTGCAACAAATAAAAGAAAAGAAGATGAGAATTAATGAAGTTTGTGAAAAATTGAGTTTTATTGTTATTTTCATTTCATGTATGATAAAAAAAAAAAAAATGTTTGTCAAATTTTTGTGAAGTTCAGAAGTTCGTCATCACCATTTGAAGACCGAAGATTGAAGACGTTTCTATGAATGCTGAGAGAGTGATATTAATTGCCGATCGGGTGAGAAGGTAAGTGAGTACTCCCATCCTTGCTAATGGTTGATTTCCTTTCTTAGAGATCATCGAAAAAGATTCTTTTTGTCCACACTTCGTGGAGTCTCCAGAAATTATTTCGGAAGGTTATCCTTCTTACCTACAACGTGTGCGGGATTTCTCTCTTTATTCCTGCCGCACACATGAGAGACTAAAAAGCGATCTTTTTGAGTGCAATTATCATAAAACCCTATTAGTGAGGCGAAGTCGAGGCTTATGATCACAATCGAACCCGAATTCTTTCATATGGTATGGTTACTTCTCGCTCAAAGACTTAAGGATGAGAATGCGTTCTTTGGTAGTTCTAACTTCGTGTTACTAGCATGCAGAAACTCTATGTCCTCATAGCTCCGTGGATGCTTGAGACTCTTTTACACTCTGAAGTTGGAGAAGGTTTTGTGGGTACACCTCTGGTAAACCCTCACGAGACTACAACTCGTCCACTAGGGACACCTAGGGGTTTAAAGGCTTAGTGCATACGCTAAATGCATTCGAGAGACTGCGACGAGGGTATAGTTAGGATTTCTTCATTTCGTTTCACTTGAGGACAAGTAAAATTCAGGTTTGGGGGTATTTGATGAGTGCCAAATATTGCATATTTCTACATCTATTTATTGGCATTTAACTCATCTTTTGTGTTCGAAATCGATATTATCCCATTCTGTATTTTCTTTGTTTTCAAGAATAAATATTTGTACTAATTAATTTTGTGTTTTTAGGTAGTAAATAAAGCTCGAAGAAATTGAAGGAGCCAAAAGAGCAAAGAATTGGAGACAAGCGTCTATGGAGTAGAAAGCAAAGCCCGCGCGCGCAACAGTTGCAACCCAACAAGTAGCAACTCATCTACAAGACACGGGCTTGAGCTAGCCACGACCCGGATCCGAACCCGTTCCCCCTGAGCCGTTCAGATCTCACCCAGCTGCATCCAACGCTCGCTCCACCTTGCACATCATTTCTCTCTGCTCCCGCTCAACACCAAATCTGCCTGATTCTTCCTGAGCCGTTCAGATCTCACGCATTAAATCGATGGAGTGGCGATATTTTTCATCCTATCCTGAATAAACCAAGAAGATACATTAAGCAGCCATGTCAGTAATTTGTACTACCAGAATAAATTTACAAAATTTATACTACTTTCAACTTAAGGCCATCAAGAACATATCAACTAATTACACCATTACGATAAAAAAAAATTCAGGAATTTTTGAGAAACTAGTGCACATAATTCTTTTAGAATACTAACGAATCACAAAGTAAATAGAATTTTTATTATTTTTTCCTGATAAGCAAATTATGTCGAGATATCGTAATCTTATCATTGTCCAAAAGCCGAAATATAGTTAAAGGGATAACAACTAATGGAGCATGTTGCATTTGCATTAGTATGTGAAACTAAGGCCAAAGCTACCTGATTTGTTGCTTTACGAGATACAATTAAGAATAAACAATTTTCGATTCGATAATCCAAAATAATTTTGTATCCACGAAAATTTAGCTTGCCATGCCAAGCCACCGTTCATTCCCTTGAACTCCTTAACTAGATTGTTGTGATTAGACTCCAAGAGAACAATTTCCGTACCAAGTTGCAGGCACCAATCAATTGTTTTTATGGTGGCCAGCACCTCTACTTCGTCTCTATTTCGTACATTTAGAGATTTGATCCGTACTTCCCCGCAATTTCTTAAAACAAGTACAATAGTTCCCAAATTAAAGTCCTTGTTCCAACTAATTAAAAGTTTAATTTTAATTGTATCCCTTGGAGGTAACTCCCAATGAACATGTTGCTTAAAACTTAGGACTTTACATTAGTGATATGTAAGTTTTTGTATTGTCTTGCCAATATGCCGTTGATATTGAGAAGGTATTTCCTGGGTGGGGTTGCATTCCCTTGAAAATGTTGTCGCACCTAACCTTCCAGATGTGCCATATGATTGAGGCACAATAAGCATTCCAAAGGTGATAGTGGAGTACGATTGGATTGTCGCACCTAACCCTCCACATGTGCCATTGGAGTATGATGGGATTTTCGAACCTAACCTTCCAAATGTGCCTTGAAAATTTTGGAATGTTATGATGAGTAATGAGCACAAACAATAATAATAAACGAGAAAGATAAATCAAAGATTTATAGTGATTCAGCAATATATATTGTCTATGTCCACTTTGAGCCACACCAACTCAAATTCACTATGAAGAAACGATTACAACGTATAACACCTTCGTGAGAATGCCAGTAAATTCTTGGTTACACCGCAACAACTACCCGAGATGATTACATTGTCTCATGTTGAAAAAACGGGGGTCTAACAACCTCACCCAATATTTCGTTTAGCAATTTGTATGGACTAACTCCAATATAATTCCGAGAGCACCAACTAATAAAGCGAGCTCAATCAAGAAATATATCTAAGAGTTGTATCTCTGTTTCACAATGTAATCAACAAATCAAACATATAGAAATCCGTGAGCCTGGTTATTATGTGAAACAACTGGAACGGTACCAAAGACCAATGTTCAGTGTCAATCAATTTATATCAACAACCAAAGGTTGGATTATCTAATTGATTGAACTAAGCACAACCTGTGATATTTCAATTATATAGAAAATATAATGCGGAAAAGAAATAATATAAACACCAGAAATTTTGTTAACGAGGAAACCGCAAATGCAGAAAAACCTTGGCACCTAGTCCAGATTTGAACACCACATTGTATTAAGCCGCTACAGACACTAGCTTACTCCAAGTTAACTTCGGACTGGAATGTAGTTGAGCCCTAACCAATCTCACACTGATCAAGGTACAGTCGCGTTCCTTACGCCTCTGAATCCCAGCAGGACTCTACGCACTTGATTCCCTTAGCTGATCTCACCCACAACTAAGAGTTGCTACGACCCAAAGTCGAAGACTTGATAAACCAATCTGTCTCACACAGAAAAGTCTATTGAATAGATAAATCTGTCTTCTACATAAATACCTAAGAGTTTTGTTCCGTCTTTTTATAAATCAAGGTGAACAGGAACCAATTGATACACCGGACTTATATTCCCGAAGAACAGCCTGGTAATATCAATCACCTCACAATAATCTTAATCGTATGGTAGCGAAACAAGATTTTGTGGAATCACAAACGATGAGACGAAGATGTTTTGATGAGTGCCAAATATTGCATATTTCTACATCTATTTATTGGCATTTAACTCATCTTTTGTGTTCAAAAATCAGATATTATCCCAGATTCTGTATTTTCTTTGTTTTCAAGAATAAATATTTGTACTAATTAATTTTGTGTTTTTAGGTAGTAAATAAAGCTCGAAGAAATTGAAGGAGCCAAAAGAGCAAAGAATTGGAGACAAGCGTCTATGGAGTAAAAGCCAAAGCCACACATGGCAAATGATTGCAACCCAACAAGTAGCAACTCATCTACAAGACACGGGCTTGAGCTAGCCACGACCCATCCGAACCCGTTCCCCCTGAGCCGTTCAGATCTCACCCAGCTGCATCCAACGCTCGCTCCACCTTGCACATCATTTCTCTCTGCTCCCGCTCAACACCAAATCTGCCTGATTCTTCCTGAGCCGTTCAGATCTCACGCATCTTCATCCTACGCTCGCTCCACCCATCACTTCGATCCTTGATGTGCCCGCTTCACACCCTAGTTGCCTATACCTACACCATCGACAAAAACCCATTTTCACTTTCTCTTTCTTTCTTCATCTTCTCTTTCTTTCACCCCGACCATTTCAGAGAAACCCTTACCTCCCCTCTCTTCCTCTCTCTCCCGACCATACCTTGGCAGAACCAACATCATCACCATCCCCATCTCCTTATCACTGACACCAACCCCATCAACCACCTTCTCCGCCACCCTAGGTTCATCCATCTCCATCTTTAGCTTCTTTCATAACCTAGAAGCTAGGGTTGAAGATGATTGAAACTAGGGTTTCACCAACAACCCGCATGGTCGATTCAGAGACGATTGTGAGGAGACAAATGGTTGAGCGGCGTGGGTGAGAGAGTATTTTCTGTTTTTACTGTTTTGGAGAAATTTAGGGTTTTTGAATTGGATGTATAAATAGGTTTAAGGGGTGTGTGAAAAAACCTCGATGCCCGGCTGGCTGAGCAAGAATTTAGATTTAATTTGTGTTATTTGTTGTTTTTGATGTTCTAGTTTAGTTTGCTAGGGTTTCAATGAAACCCTAATTCACTGTTATGATTTCAACTTTGCTTGAGTGTTCTTGAGTGCTTAATTTTATCAGATATCTTCAATTCTAGCATCCAATACTCTTCTCTCACAATGCATGCCAAGTATACATTGTAGTTAGGTTATAATTGTGTTGAGTGTCTTTGCAGCTCAAGCCTTAGAAATAGAAGCTAATTCCCTTGACTAGTTGTGCTTAATTAGACAACTAGTACTGGGTTAGTGCCTTAGGCGATAATTGAGTTATCATTAGGTGAAACTCCTTAGACAAGTGGTGGAATTGACACCTTAATGCCCTTATCTGTCACAGGAACAAGAAAAGCTCAACTTAGTTGAACACATAATAGGAGTTAGTGGTGGATTTGAAGACCCTAGTATCCCCATTGTCACTGTCTTATATCTTAGTTACTATTTAGAGTCATTTCAGCTCAACCTCGCCGCCGACAACAAACCATAATTGTGTTACATTTCATTGAAAATCAGTTGAGTAAGCCTTGATCAACCTTATAGCACCACAAGTCTCTGTGGGATCGACCTGTACTTGCCACGCCTCCAATAGGCGCTGTGCACTTGCAGTTTAACGTAGGAAAGCTCTTTTGCAGACCTACCATGTTTGTGACTACTTTTTATCTTGCTTATCGGAAATTGAATCTCGAGCAAATCTTAAAGAATATAGTACTCAATACGATAGCAAACAACAAGATCAGAATACGCAACTACAGAAAAAATAAATGGGTTTGGCTTCACAATCCCAATTAAGTTTTCAAGTCGTTAACTTATAATGGTTTTAGGAAAAAACCTAGGTTAAAGGAGAATCGACTCTAGTTGTAACTAGTATCACACAGGTGGTGTGGGTATTAGGTTTCCCAGTTGCTAGAGTTCTCCCTTATATAGTCTTCAAATCATGTTACCTTGGTAACAAAGCATTAATTATTCACCGTTAGATGAAAACCTGATTAGACTCAAGCTAATATCTTTCAACCGTTAGATCGAACTTAGCTTGTTACACACAAATGAAAATGACTTCATTTAGATATGGGTAACCGTACCTAAATGTTTACACCTTCTTGGCTCAACAATAGTTAACCGAAGTTAAGCATATGAACACTTTCATATCAACCTTATTCATCTTAACCATAACTAGTTCAAATGACTCAAATGAAACTAGTTCTAGAGTTGTTCAATTGTTTATCTTCTCATAGAAGTATACAAGACACAATTGAAGCAAAATCGATTTTGATTCACTGGAATCAATTCATGAACATTATAGCCACGGTTTGCAAAAGATTGCATTCCTTATTATATAATTGTATTAGTTCATGAACAAACCGATTTTAGAACATAACCTACTCAAGTATGCGAATGGTTACGCATACCTAAGTGGTCGGACTAAGTTTGGGTTCGCCAGTACGCGAACATGTACGCATACCACCAAACTCGGTTGAACTCCGGAACTTGAACTTACGCCAGTATGCAAACATGTACGCATACTAAGTTCCTGGACTTTCATTAACCAACCAGTACGCGTACGAGTACGCATACCATGGTTCCCGGACTTGGAATAACTTGCAACAGTTAGCATACAAGTACGCATACTGTGATATATCCAATCATGGTTAATTTGTTCTAAACTCTCATTTCAATCATTGAAACATTCTTAGAAGATGGGAATAGCTCACACAAACTATTAGCTTCAAAGCAATTTTCAAGTGATCGAATGATTAATACGAAACATTCCGAGTCTACATCAAATGACTGTCTTACACAAATCATGTAAGATGTTACCAGGCAATTTTCACATGATCATCTTTTGACTTTCGTCAAGAATATAAGATGAACTTGGTTAAAGCGAAAGCTTACCAACACATATTTCGAGAAATATGTAAGCGAGTTAAACTCAGCTCGAAATATCAAATATGTATAATCGAAGTCTATATAGCTATACGACTTTTTTCTCAAATATGAGATAGAGTAGATAGACTTTTGAGTGATAGATGAGTTCAAGTCTCCACATACCTTTTGTTGGTGAAGTTCCACAAGCTCTCCTTAGTAGTTCTTCGTCTTCAATCGATGAACGCCGTGAAGTCTAAAGCTCAACTACGCTTTCTATCCTAATCCGAGACTTAGCTATGACTAGAAATCAAGACTTATAGTTTTGGCAACTAAACTTGACAAACAAGCTTGAGATAGCAACGCATGTTTCTCACCCAATTTGCACTCTTCAGCAAATCTAACTTTTTTTTTCCCCCAACACATGTTTCTCACCAATTTGCACTCTTCATGAAATCCTAACTTTTTCCCCAAAAACGTTTTTACAAATAATATCTTTCAATCTCTCTAAAATTGTGTATCTCTCTTGAACTCTCTACAAGGCCTAAAACCGATTTATATAGGTCACAAACTTAGCCTCCAAAATTAGGCCAAACCACTTTCAATCATTAGTTCTAATAATTTCCTTAAAAAAATTCTCAAAAAATAATTCTTTTAGAATACTAACGAATCACAAAGTAAATAGAATTATGTCTAGATGTCGTAATCCTATCATTTTCCAAAAGCCGAAATATAGCTGAAAGGGGATAACAACTATTGGAACAGGTTGCATTTGCATTAGTCTGTGAAACTAAGCCAAAGCTACTTGATTTGCTGTTTTACAGATACAATTAAAAATAAACAGTTTTTGATTCTGATAGTCCAAAATAATTGTGTATCCACGGAAATTTTGCTTCCCATGCCAAGCCATTCTTCATTCATTTGAGCTCCTTAACTAGATTGTTGTAATTAGACTCCAAGAGAAACATTTTCCATACCAAGTTGCCGGCTCCAATCCATTGTTTTTTATGGTTTCATGCACCTCTACTTCGTCTCTAGTTCGTGTATTTAGAGATTTGATCCTTACTTCCCTACAATTTCTTAAAACAAGTACAATAGTTCCCAAATTAAATTCCTTGTTCCAACTAACTAAAAATTTATTTTAATTGTATTCCTTGTTGGTAACTCCCAAGGATTAGGTTGCTTAAAACTTAGGACTTTCTGTTTAGTGATATGTAAGTTTTTGCATTGTCTCGAATAAGCCGTTGATGATGAGAAGGTATTTCCTGGCTAGGGTTGCATTCCCTTGAAAATATTGTCGCACCTAACCTTCCAAATGTACCATATGATTGAGGCACAATAAGCATTCCAAAGGTGATAGTGGAGTATGATTGGATTGTCGCACCTAACCCTCCAAATGTGCCATTGGAGTATGATGGGATTTTCGCACCTAACCTTCCAAATGTTCCTTGAAAGTTTTGGAATGTTAAGATGAGTTATAAGTAAACCAAGCACAAACAATAATAATAAACGAGAAAGATAAATCAAAGATTTATAGTGATTCAGCAATATATACAATGTATATGTATTGTCTATGTCCATTTTGAGCCACACCAACTCAAATCCACTATGAAGAAATGATTAAAACATAGAACACCTTCGTGAGAATGCCAGTAAATTCTTGGTTATACCGTAACAACTACCCTAGATGATTATATTGTCTCATGTTTCTCACCAATTTGCACTCTTCATGAAACCTTAACTTTTTCCCCAAAAACGTTTTTACAAGAAATATTGTTCAATCTCTCTACAATTGTATATCTCTCTTGAACTCTCTACAAGGCCTAAAACTGATTTATATAGGTCACAAACTTAGCCTCCAAAATTTATAGCCGATTAGGAAAACCCTTCCTAAAGTTCGACTATCCTAAAGTAGGAAATAAAAAACCCTCCAGTTTGCAAATCTTCACAAACTTAATAAAAACCAAAGTGTCCAGGAACCTCTCTTTTTGTGCCAGTTTTCGAACTGTCAAATTCAATTCGTGGACATCTTGAAAACTAATTAACAGGAGCACTTTTTTCTGCTAGTTTGTGAACTGTCAAGTTCATCTCGTGAACAATTATTAAGTCTTCAATATTTTTTAATAATCTCCCACTTTGGGCTTGACAACATAACACCGATACGGCCCCACTAGGTCTCCTTAGGGTTAGAGGTGTGGGGTTTTATCACAAAAGGCCTCGATGCTATGTAAAGAGATATTCAAGCTTGTTAATCACCATAAGGAACTCTGCTTACTCCATGTGGGACTATTCCTAGCTACCACATGTGTGTTTCATCGAGCCCGGTAGGGCTACCACTATCAGAGCCCAGGTTGGTTTACATGAGATCGCGCAGAAAGTGATTTTGGATGTCATCCGGTTTAGGGCGCGGGTGGATCCAGATTTAAGGTGGAGCAAGCAAGGGCTCAAGGTGGAGCTAGTGCTATCCTTATTATTAACTCTAATGGAGTAAAGCTCGACGTGTGTAGGGAAATGCTCCAGTTGAATAAAGCTCCAGGGACAGTAATCATGTTCGATGCATAGCTTATACAGAAGCAATGGTACGTTGGAGTTGTGCGGGCTAGATGTACCACTAGTGTTGCAGAGCATTATAGTATGATTGTGTTGGTGAGGTGGTTTAATCTCGTCAAGGTGGAGATTTTTGATGTGCGTGTCTCAACGAAACACACATGAGATAGCTAGGAATAGTCCTGCATGGAGTAAGCGGAGTTCCATATGGTGATTAATAACCTAGACTCTTTATGTAGCACCGAGGCATTCTAGGATGAAACCCCACACCTATAACCCTAGGGTGGTTAAGTGGGGAAAATAACAGTGTTATGTGGTGAATCTCGGAGTGGATCTGGCAGTTCATAGATCATAATAACTGGTATCAGAGTATTAGACTCGATTCAATTGTTATTGATTTTCTTTGAGAATAATTGAAATATGAGTTATGAGTGAGAATAATAAAATTATGGTGGTTGATCGCTGTCGTATGCGTCAAATATAATTTCACTTTCTTAAAGTATATGATAAGAAAGAGTTCGTTTCCACGGAGAGGCAATTGTAGTTATTATGTATTCAATTTCTTAAGTAACCAATTGGGAGATTTATGATTTTAAGCAAACAATAAAAGTAAATCAAAAGCAAAGTAAATTGGAGAAATAATCAATGAGAGAAGGATATTGGTCAAGGAATTCATCTTCAATCTTAAACATGTACTTGCATACATGATTAGAATTACAATTTAATATCTTTTATTATCAAAAGCCCTAACTCCCATTAACTGAGTTCTTTCATCTCTCAGCCTCAAACTTCCACAACAACCCTAAAAACCATCACAGATACCCATTAATCCATGACATCAGCTTCTTAATCTTCTCTGTACTCAACAGCATCGATTTCATCTCTTCAATTCAGATCTAGAACAACCAACTTCAAAACCATGTCCTAAACATATATCTAAACCGGCATTTCTATCTTCCTTCTCATCAAATCAACAATAACCCATCTTCAAATTCTTCTCTTTCACAGCAAACCCTGCATCCACAGATCTACTTCTCAGTTAAACTCCACCAAATTGCTTCACGAATCAAACCCATATCGTTTCTTCAAGAAGAAGATCATCTCTATTTCCTTTCTCGGACTCAAATCTTCTCTCTGCTAATCTTCTCTTCTTCGCTATGACCTCAAGAATAACAACCACACCACCACTTTCTTACTACTCAAATATAAATATAGCAAGGGCAAGAAAGGATAACACCTAATTTCTCTTCTTCGTCTACTAACATGCTTTTCACAATAACTAGAATTGATTCTTTTTATCAAAGACCTAGAATCAATAACCCAAAATCCATCCAAATTGGAATATGTTCTTCACTAGACCAACAACAACAGTGAAATCTTCTCGAATCTCCATCTCTCTGTGTTGTTCGATTTCTTCTCTATTTTGTCTCTTGAAGTATCAGCAGCAGCCGCCATCCTCACTTCTCTCTTCTTTCTCGATTTCAGATGTGAGGTAATGAGAAAAAAATTCTTCACTGAATTTTAGGTTTGTGTAGGAATTGGAATTCCTTAAGACACACCCCTCTTCCTCCATTAATCTCCCACATGTAGAGAGCTTTGACACCAAATGAATGACAAATTCCCCTCTTCCTCCATTAATCTCCCAATAGAACATGCATACGAATTGATGCTTTCGCCCTTCTTGCTCCAAATGAACGCTTTCTTCTTCCTCGAATTCTTCCACCAACAACAGCCGTCTCTTACTTCTCATATTCACTTCTTGTCTTCAATTTCTCTTCATCACCAAAGCTACCATGCTTTTCAGACATATATATTTGCATCACTAAAGCCGACATACTTTTCAGACAGAGATGAAGAAATAAAAGCAAATAATGATACATAATCCGCCTCCAAATTTTGGCTTTGCACATGAGTAATGACGCTTCTTCTTTTTTCGTTCCAAATGACTCCAAAGTACCTAAACACTCAAAATCAAACATAAGATGCATAATTTACAAGAAAACTTAGCAAAGAAGGCGTAAACAATAGATAAATATCAAGGTGTTTTAGACACCTATCAAATTCCCCCACACTTAGATTTTGCTAGTCCTCGAGCAAATCAAACAAAATAATTCTAAAACATACATACAACTCTGTTTCGTCGAGGCTACGGTCACACTTAGCATGTATAACAAGCCTTTGAACCCCTAGGTGTCCCTAGTGGACGAGTTATAGTCTCGTGAGGGTTTACAAGAGGTATACCCACAAACCCTATATTTTCAACTCCAACTACCTGTGAAAAATTAAGAACGACACTAAACAATGGTTTTAGTTGGCATACTATCAATGATTATAGGAGGAAGTACCCTGATGCGAACCCAAATTCATGTATAAGTAGAGCTCTACTCAGAAAGTCGAACAAACCACAATACTCGGAATCTAACTAACCATAATCACATGAAAAGATTAAGAAGATGAATATAGAGATATATGTTTGCGAATGTTAACTAAGGTGAACGGTGTTTCCCATACCTGTCTGAAGGTCACTGCCAAGATAAAACCTAAAAATCCTATCGGATTGAGATACTGGTCTGAGTTCTAGTATCAACACAGCTGGCATATACAAGGGAACCACGGTCGACAAACTTAATTCTATATCAACTCAACTGGCATATACAAGGGAACCAACAGTCGATTTTATTGAACAATAATAAATTATTAATTTTTTTCTTTCTTTTTCAATTTTTTTTTCTTTATGTTTTTTTTTTTTTTTTTTTGAATTGACAACATGATTAGATCTTTTGGATCCAAGCGCATGCTTCTTGTCAGCATATTACATGGTAATTCCCATGGATCCTGCGTTCCACGCTTGTTTAAGCGACAGAGACAGGGAGAACACACATATTGCTATCCAAGTGTGTGTTTTTTTTTTTTTTTTTTGTATATACACCGATTGGTCTCGGTCTGGTCTTTTTTTTTTTTTAGTAACTCAATCACTCTATTTCAGCCTAGCAGTAATAACAATTCGATATGGTGCCCCACCAAATCACTTAGAGAAACAAGAGAAAAATGGAAAAATGGAAAAATAGAAGGTGATATGGTGACGACTCCGAGATATGGTAACAACTATCATGTTATTTCTAACACCTGAGCTTTGTCCTTTTATGAATAAACTTTATTAAAGGGTCCCTCAACTCCTACAACCATGATGTTTCCATTAGCGTAAGGCACAAGTTTCTATACTTAGGAATTTATCATTTTTTATTCTATTTTTTTGTTTTGTTTTTTTTTATTATTCATGGGAAAACTAACAAGGCTAAAAACTCTATATGCAAAACACTCCCCCACACTTAAACCTTACATTGTCCTCAATGTAAAATTTAGTCATTCAGAGTAAAATTTAAGGTGGGAAATACCTAACATGATATGTGACAAGAAATCAGAAAATCAAATCAAATAAAATAAAGACAAGAATAAACATAAAACAAGAGATACAAAACCAATGGGTTGCCTCCCATGCAGCGCTTGGTTTAAAGTCGTCAACCCGACTATCTCCTTGCATGCTAAGGCTCCTCCAGGGGGAGTACTTCCACAAGGTTAACTCCTTCTACGACATCCGAAGAGAAGTTCTCATAATATGGTTTCTACCGGTGCCCATTTATTTTAAGCTCATTTCCTGTAGCTAAACTACGAATTTTAACTGCACCATGAGAAAACACATTAGTCACAATAAAAGGTCCAATCCAACGTGACCTTAATTTACCTGGAAACAATTGCATACGAGAATTAAACAAAATCACTTTCTGCACAATAAAAAATTGTTTCTTTGTGATCATACTATCATGAAATGCTTTCGTATTTTCCTTGTAAATACGTGAGCTTTCAAATGCATCATTGCGAATATCTTATAGCTCTTGAAGCTGTAACTTCCTTTGCATTCCAGCACCGTCCAACTCCATATTGCATTTCTTAATAGCCCAAAACGCCTTATGCTCAATTTAAACGGGTAAGTGACAAGGTTTACCATAAACAAGCCTAAAGGGAGACATCCTAATAGGTGTCTTGTATGCGGTTCTATAAGCCCACAAAGCATCATTGAGCCGCGAACTCCAATCTTTCCTTCTTGGATTCACCGTCTTCTCTAGAATGGATTCCACCTCTCGGTTGGAAACCTCGGCTTGTCCATTTGTTTGGGGGTGATAAGGTGTTGCAATCCTATGCGACACATTGTACTTCCTTAACAAGCTTTGCAAGAACCTGTTTTTGAAGTGTGAGCCCCCATCACTAATTATGGCTCTTGGAATTCCAAACCTTGCAAAAATATTTGCTTGCACAAAATCTGAAACCGCTTTAGAATCATTAGTTAGGGTGGCCTTAGCTTCCATCCATTCGAGACATAATCAACAACAAGTAAGATATAATAATTCCCACTAGAATTGACAAAAGGTCCCATAAAATCAATTCCCCACACATCAAAAACCTCAACAAGTTGAATAATAGTTTGTGGCATTTGATTTCGGGCACCTAGATTTCATGTTCTTTGGCACCTATCACATGTGGTACAAAATGCTTATGCATCCTTAAACAAAGTTGTCCAAAAGAATCCACATTCTAGTACCTTGAGAGAGGTTCTCTTGCTTCCAAAGTGTCCTCCACAAGCATAGGAGTGACAAAAAGACAAGATAGAATTAAATTCATATTCGGGAACGCACCTTCGTATTACTTGGTCACTACAATGTTTCCATAAGTATGGATCATACCATATGTATTGGTTTCCTAACTTCTTAAGTTTGTCTCTCTCGGCACGAGACAAGTTCTTTGGGATTTGTTTAGAAACTAATTAATTAACAATGTCAGAGTACCATGGTTCCCCAAAGGCAATTGAGAATAGTTGCTCATCCGGAAAACTTTCACACAATGGGATAGCTTCCTTGTCCACAGCAAGATGGCTCAAGTGATCCGCAATGGTGTTCTCAATTCCTTTCTTATCTTTGATCTCTATGTCAAATTCTTGCAAGAGTAGGATCCATCGTATGAGCCTTGGTTTCGCCTCTTTATTCATTAGCAAGTACCTAAGTGCTGCATGATCAGAAAAGACAATAACTTTTGTACCAATTAGATAAGAGCGAAACTTTTCCAAAGCAAAAACAATAGCTAACAACTCTTTTTCAGTGGTTGTGTAGTTTTTTTGGGCCTCATTTAGTTTCATAGAAGCATAATAAATGGCATGAGGTATCTTCCCCACACGCTGCCCAAGCACCGCACCAACCGCATAGTCACTTGCATCACACATAAGCTCAAAAGGCTCGCTCCAATCCGGTGGTTTAATGATAGGGGCTGAAATCAAAAGTTCTTTTAAACGATTGAATGCCGCCACACACTTTTCATCAAATTTAAAAACCACATCTTTTTGCAATAATTTACAAAGTGGCGATGTTATCTTGGAAAAATCCTTGATGAATCTTCGATACAAACCTGCATGACCAAGAAAAGAACGTATCTCCCTCACCGTAGTGGGAGGGGTTAAAGCACGAATAAGGTCTATCTTAGATTTATCAACTTCCAAGCCTTTAGAAGATATTATATGGCCTAAAACTATGCCATGAGTTACCATAAAATGGCACTTCTCCCAATTCAGCACAAGGTTTGTTTCAACACATCGTTCAAGGATTAGTGACAAATTGTTCAAGCAAAGGTCGAATGAATCACCAAAGACACTAAAATCATCCATGAATACTTCGATTATGTTTTCAACATATTCTGAAAAGATACTTACCATACACCTTTGGAAGGTAGCTGGAGCATTGCACAAGCCAAAAGGCATCCTTCTATAAGAAAAAGAACCGAAAGGACAAGTGAAAGTAGTTTTCTCTTGATCCTCTGACGCTATCACAATTTGATTGTAACCTGAATAGCCATCAAGGAAACAATAGTAAGAGTGTCCAGCTAAACGTTCAAGCATTCGATCAATAAATGGTAAAGGAAAGTGATCTTTTCTAGTGGTGGCATTCAATTTTCTATAATCAATACAAACCCTCCAACCGGTTTGCACACGAGTTGGTACAAGTTCGTTCTTATCATTTTCCACCACTGTCACACCTGATTTCTTTGGCACTACTTGTACTGGGCTTACCCACTTGCTATCGGATATGGGGTAGATAACACCCACGTCCAAAAGCTTGAGTATCTCCTTTTTCACAACTTCCATCATGGGAGGGTTCAAACGACATTGCGCTTCCCTTGTAGGTTTTGCATCGTCTTCCAAACAGATCTTGTGCATACAAATGGCAGGGCATTTGATATCGGCAATTGTCCATCCTATGGTCGTCTTGTACGTCCTTAGCACCCTTAGAAGTTTTTGCTCATGTAATTCACTAAGCTCGTTAGAAACAATCACAGGTAAGTGACTTGGAAGAGGTTTCAATTCTAGCTTTGGAGATTTAACAATTGATGGTACAAGTTTTTCATCATTGCAAGGTAAAGAAGCATATGAAATATTCTTAAGTGTAGATTTTTCCGGTGATGAGTCAAGAGAACCAATGGTTTCTTTAATCTCATCACTATACTCCAAACCATCATCAATATGTGAAGTGAGCACGGTTTCCAAAGTATCAACACCGTTCAACTCAAACATTTGTTGCGCCAATGTGTCCATCACATCAATGGAGAAACAATAGTGGACATCACTAGGACATCTCATCGTCTCGAAAATGTTGAAACATATTATTTCTCCATCGAATTCCATAGTCATTGTTCCCTTGTCAACATAAGTAATGGTTTTCGCCGTTTTCATGAAGGGACGCCCAAGTAGCAATGGAAGAGACGAGTCCGGTGAACCTTCATCCATCTCTAAGACACAAAAATCTGCTGTAAATACTAGTTTATTAACCTACACAAGAACATCCTCAACAATACCCATTGGGTAGACATTAGCGCGATCGTCTAATTGCAACACAATTCCAGACTTTTTAAGAGGACCTAAATCAAGTGAATTCTACATAGATGCAGGCATAACATTTACAGATGCACCTAAGTCCAACATAGCTTATTAAATGTAGTGTTACCAATCTTGATGGGAATTTCAAAGCTACCGGGATCCTTGCATTTAAGTGGGAGTTTGTGTTGTAAGATTGCCGAAGCATTCTCCCCCACACTTAGCACTTTGTTACCTTTGAGCCTTTGTTTATTGGTACACAAGTCCTTCAACACCTTTGCATACTTTGGGACTTGCTTAATAGCATCTATGAGTGGTATGTTCACATGGATCTTCTTAAGAATATCTAAAATCTCCTTTTCTAGTTCCGCATTCTTGGAATTTGCAAATCTGCTAGGAAAAGGTAAAAGAGGAACATAAGTAGAAACAGGAGCTTTAGAGTTAGGAATAGGTACCTCAGAAGTTTGGGGAGAATCATCATTCTTCTCCTCCAAAACAGGTTCCTTTGGTGTTTCCACCTTGCCCAAATCAGTAACTTAGTGTTGCACAAGTTGTGTACCACTTCTCAACGTAATAGCATTGACATCCCCTTTTGGGTTAAGAGGTTGAGAAGGGAGTTTCCCACTATTTTGTGCCTTCAATTGGTTCAACTCAATAGCCATAGAACCAAATTGTGTTTGCAAATCTTTAGCCGTACTCTCCGTTCTTTGCATAAAAGATTCCAACAACTCTTCCATACTTGACCCCTGATTTTGAGGTTGTTGTTGTTGTTGTGGAAATTATTGCTGCTGAAATTGTTGTTGTTGTGGTTGAGATTGAAAGTAGGTTGTTGTGTCGCTCATTGCTTGTTAGCATAGCTAAAATTGGGGTGATCTCTCCATCCCGGATTGTAAGTATTGGAGTAGGGATCATACCGTCTTTGTTGATTTGGAAATACCGCATTAGCTTGATCATCTTCATAAACTCGAGGAGAACTTGGTATAACTGCGGCTGAAACTTGTTGCATCATTGCTGTCATGTTACCCATTTGTTGACAAAGTCCCTCGACCTCGCTTACTTCATTCACTCTTCTTAGAAGCACATCTGAACCACGACTCAAGAATTGTTGCGAGTTCGCTGCCATGTTTTCAATCAACTCTCTATCTTGTGCCACCGTCTTGTTCACTAGTGCACCACCACCCGCAGCGTCAACAAGATTCATATCACTTGCTTGGAGACCTTCATAGAAGTATTGGATAATCATCGTGTCACTGAATTGGCGATGAGGGCAACTTGCCACCAATCTCTTGTATCGTTCCCAACACTCATACAATGATTCCCCCACATTTTGCTTCATCCCACAAATCTCCTTGCGAATTTGAGTAGCCTTCGATGCAGTAAAATATCTTTCTAAGAAGAGTTTTTTCAACCTGTTCCATGTAGTGACACTTCTGGATGGCAAATAGTACAACCAATCCTTAGCGTTGCCCACCAAAGAGAATGGAAAAGCTTTCAACATTGCACCATCGGCATTAGTCTCCGTTGGTAACATTGTCATGACTATGGTATGAAAGTCCATAAGATGCTTGTTTGGGTCTTCATTCACCATGCCATGAAACTTTGGTAACTCTCTAATCAACCCCGACTTGATCTCGAAGGTTGAGTTCATTTGGATACACCATTGTTGTGTATCGAGCTTGTGAGAAGCTAGGTCCTTGAGTGTACGATCACCCATTGATTCTTCTTCTTCTTCAAAAGGTGGTTCTTGTTCAACCAGTACCTCTTTTTCTAGAACTTCTTCTTCTTGCTGAAAAGTCTCTTCTTCTCCTTCAATCTCTTGTTCTTCCGTCTCGTCAAGTCTTGCTTGGAGGATTGTTCCTTCACGAGTAGTTATCCCACACCCTGGATAGTTCTAATTTTTGGGATCCAGGGATTAGTACCTGAAAAACAATTCTCGAAAAATAAGTGAGAACAAGATACAAGAAACAAAAAGCAAAGATAAAAGCAAAAACAAAAATAAGAAACTAAAAACTTAATAACTAGCTGAATGCGTCCCCGGCAACGACGCCAAAATTTGATCAATGTCGTATGCGTCAAAAATAATTTCACTTTCTTAAAGTATATGATAAGAAAGAGTTCGTTTCCATATAGAGGCAATTGTAGTTATTATGTATTTAATTTCTTAAGTAACCAATTGGGGGGATTTCTAATTTTAAGCAAACAATAAAAGTAAATCAAAAGTAAAGTAAATTGGAGAAATAATCAATGAGAGAAGGATATTGGTCAAGGAATTCATATTCAATCTTAAACATGTGCTTGCATACATGATTAGAGTTACAATTTAATATCTTTTATTATCAAAAGCCCTAACTCCCATTAACTGAGTTCTTTCATCTCTCAGCCTCAAACTTCCAAAGCAACCCTAAAAACCATCACATATACCCATTAATCCATGACATCAGCTTCTTAATCTTCTATGTACTCGGCAGCATCGATTTCTTCTCTTCAATTCAGATCTAGAACAACCAACTTCAAAACCCTGTCCTAAACGTACATCTAACCCAGTATTTCTATCTTCCTTCTCATCAAATCAACAACAACCCATCTTCAAATTCTTCTCTTTCACAGCAAACCCTGCATCACCAGATCTACTTCTCAGTTAAACTCCACCAAATTGCTTCACGAATCAAACCCATATCGTTTCTTCAGCAGCAGCATCATCTCTATTTCCTTTCTCGGGCTCAGAATCTTTTCTGCTATGACCTCAAGAATAACAACCACACCACCAGAACACCTAATTTCTCTTCTTCTTCTACCTGATTCTTCAGTCAATGACCCAAAATCGATCCAAACTGGAATCTGTTCTTTACTAGACCAACAACAACAACGAAATCTTCTCGAATCTCCATCTATCTGTATTGTTTGATTTCTTCTCTATTTTGTCTCTCGAAGTATCAGCAGCAGCCGCCATCCTCGCTTCTCTCTTCTTTCTCGATTTCAGATGTGTGGTAATGAGAAGAAATTCTTCACTGAATTTTAGGTTTGTGTAGGAATTGGAATTCCTTAAGGCACCAAGGACATGTAGAGAGGCCACCAAAGAATGACAGCCCCCTCTTCCTCCATTAAGCTCCCAACAACACATGCATACGAAATGATGCTTTCGCCCTTCTTACTCCAAATGAACGCTTTCTTCTTCCTCGAATTCTTCCACCAACAATAGCCGTCTCTTACTTCTCATATCCACTTCTTCTCTTCAATTTCTATTCATCACCAAAGCTGTCATGCTTTTTAGACAGATATATTTGCATCACTAAAGCCGACATACTTTTCAGACAGAGATGAAGAAATAAAAGCAAATAATGATAAATAATCCGCCTCCAAATTTTGGCTTTGCACGTGAGTAATGACGCTTCTTCTTCTTTTGTTCTGAATGACTCCAAAGTACCTAAACACTCAAAAGCAAACATAAGATGCATAATTTACAAGAAAACTTAGCAAAGAAGGCATAAACAATAGATAAATATCAAGGTATTTTAGACACCTATCAGTAGTAGGGGTCAAAGTTTTTAATGGAAATACTTTACGTTTTAGAAGTCTCGGACAGAAGACTATCCATAGAAGAAACACATTGATGTTTTATTAGGTGGAGTCGATAAAAAGGTAACACTCAAAGATGAAGAATGGTTAGTTCTTGGCCATAAGTCGTGATACATATATATTTAACAAAGAAAGTTCATAATAACTTACAAGATGTTACTAGTACGAAGACTCTTATGGATATACTAAAGAAGTTGTATAAAAAGTCATCATCCTTGGGGAAGATTATGTTGTGTGAACAACTATTCAATATGAAGATGCAAGAAGGCGAAGCGATTTCAGCACATCTTGGGAATTTTAAATCGATTATTTCTCTGCTTTCAAGATTTAGTACTACTTTTAGTGATGAAATTTAAGATCTACAGTTATTATCTTTATTACGGAAGAGTTGGCAAGAACAATTATATGTAATTCTCTAGGGAGTGAGAAATTCAAGGATTCCTAGTAAGAAGAGATAATATTCAAACTAAAGACGAGCTTGTATAATTTAAAACAGGTCTTGAGACAGTGGCACAAGAATTTGATAACTTCATGAAAGAGAATTGTTACTCAATGTGTAATGAAGATCACTGTTGTTACCTCAAAAGGTATGGTTGTGACCATATCATATTATCTTTGTATGTGGATAATATGTTTGCTGCCGGAATATCCCTATAAAAAATTGGGTATTTTGAAGAAATAATTAGCAAGTGAGTTTGCTACGAAAGATATCGGTGAATCAAGACATATTCTTGGTATGAGAATCGTAAGATGAACAAAGCTAAGGGTACACTTATGCTTAGTCATGATGAATATATTAAACGATTGCTAAAGAGATTCAATATGGAGAATGCTAAACCAGTCATCTTGGATGCCAAATTCGTCTTTCAAATATATATAGTGTGCAATGACAAGAAGAAAGAAAAAAAGTACCTGACTAATGTACCATATTCATCGGCCATTGAGGGTCTAGTTTATGATATGGTATGCATGAGACCAAATATAGCACGTGCAATTGGAGTAGTGAGTAGATATGCAAGTAACTCAAGAGGTAACACAAACATATTGTTGTTTTATAGAAGAGGTTGTTCTGTCTTGAGGGGTTATGTGGATGCAAACTTCGCATGTGATGTATATAAAAGGCGAAGTACGACCGGTCATGTTTATACTACAAACGCTGCAGTGATTTGGAACTCACGGTCACAGAATTTGGTGACATTGTCTACTACAAACGTTGAGTATGTAGTAACAACAAAAGCGAGAAAGGAAATGATTTGGTTACGAGGTTTTTTAGCTGAGTTACACAAGGAATAACGGGACAGTATTATGTATAGCGCCAGTCAAAGCATCATACCTTTATAGAAGGATTAATGTTCATTGGAGGTGCCTTTTCACTTTCAACAAGCGTCCATAGTTTCTATTGATAAATTCAAATAAGGTTTTGAAATTAAAAACAAAATATTCTATGAGACATTGTCGCGGGCAGCAATTGTCGTAGCGACAAACAACATACATGCATTCTGCAAGTATCCAACAACCATGATTAAACCCCGCCGATTTAAAGCCAAACTCGTTCATGGGATCAAAAATAATACGCATAATTTTATGCCCAATCTGCGTGGGGTGTCTAATGGACCCTTGAGCCATCGATTAAGATGATGAGAGGGCAACTCTAGTCGGATGCATGAATGACATATAAACGATGTGTAGCAACAAGAAGAATGATAAAATTGGGCGTATCCATGGTGATATTATTGGAAGAAATGAAAGAGAGTAAAAGTGTTAAATTGTGTATATTAATAATCAATGGTTCTCTATGAACCGCCTAATTAGATTACTCAAACACCAACCCCTCGTATGGGGTGAGCTCTGCCCGGTTGGAGTTAGCAGGGAGCATTTTTGAATCTCATTGTATAAATATTTGAGAGAGTGCGGTTTTTGTGTAGTCTAATTAGGCGGTTCATAAAGAATTTTTGGTTAATAATATCCACCATCCGAGTAGAAATTTCGTCGTTTCATGCTGAATAATAATTTAATCAGCAAGGAAAAATGGAATATCTTGTTGATCTTGTTATTAACCAGCAAAGTTAGAAAAAGGAAAGCCCCCACTGCTGAAGATGTTGATTGCAGGAAATGGAATAAAATACATGGATAGCCTTTATGCTGGGTCCTATTCGTTTTTTCTTTTATGTGCACATCAAGAGATTAAACTTGTAGTGAAAATCATTAACTAAAGGAAAAAGAGAGGTTAAGATAAGATTATTTAACATAAGATGATTAATTTTGAAGTATTGTCTTTAAATCACATGCAATAATACAACGTCATTGTTTACCTAAAAGCCTAGCTTCCGTCATGTTTATTAAACTACAAGGACAGGGCCATATGGGGAGACAGCCATCATCCACCTACAGGTCTCTCATTAAGCGAACATTCATTAGTAGACTCATTAACACTGTTAAGAAGACTTATTATTATTGTTGGATACATTTTTAACATCACCATCGTTTCAACTATGAGTTGGAAGAAAGGAGTTGATATCTGTTTGAGATTATTAGTCCCACATTATCTGGGTTTTTAAGATCCTGCGGTTTATATTCATTGTCAATTGGTTTTGAGTTGGATGTCTATTTGTGTCTCATTTTACGTGGCCTTTCTTTCGCGTCACTCGATTTAATTGTCCACGTGTTAGACCCATTACTTGAGTTTTCTAAGATCCTGCGGTTTATAAGTGTTATGTTAAAAGGGAAACGCACATCTCTAAAGCACCATGTTTAAACACGAACTAATGTTTAAACACGAACTAAGTGTAAGGATGTAAATTCTACTATCAAATTTCTAGTTTACAAATTTTTTTAATTATTTTATTTGGCTTTGATTGGAGTAATGCAAAAAGTTTTGGAATTAGGATAAAATGATTAAGGAAGATTAAATAGGCCATCCGCGAATTAAGCATATAGCTAGCTTGACAGAATTATGATGTCTCAAGAAGTCGATGTAAATATTGGCATAATGGAGTATATAATATTTGCATGTGTAGATTAGATTAGAGGATTAATTAGAGCTAACGTATATTTTAAGATAAGATAGTATTAGTAGAAGATAAAGTGAGATTGGAGACGACAGTTGGTTTGGGTTTGGGATCATCCTGTTCACGCCTGTCCACGTGAATTGCACGCTCACTGTTAGTGTTTACACCTAGTGCTACTTATTAATTAATTACGCTTAACTTAATCAAACTACTAGTAGTATTTTTCTTGCCAAATAATTCGATCACACCTCCATCAATGACAGGTAAAGTAGAATGTGTTGCAATCCTTACACCACAGTGTATGTAACATCTGGGTTTGAATTCTGCTAATATGACATGTAGGTGAAGGATCAATATCAATCGACCACAAACTTTTCTTGATTGACTATCCGGTGTAAAGTCTAGTTTTGCTAATACAGGATCTAATCTGATCTCATGGCCAAGAACAACTTTTTAAATAAATTATTTTTTATCTGGAAGTACAACAAGCTAATTACACACTAATAAATTAGTATGTTAGGTGAATTATTTTGCCAAAAGAGAAAAAGAAGAAAGGAAAGGAATTATCAATTTTAGAGAGAGAGCATGTGAATTTGGGCAGCTTTAGTTATCTCTCTTTTTCTCAATTTTCACCCATGGAGGAAACATGGCTAGTGTGGCGAGAATGAGTGATAACTGAGGAAGGAAAGGATATATAATTCAAGCCAAAAATTTCAAGTACTCTGATTTGATGTAAACAATAGTAACTTGAAGAAATTACTCAACCCATTATTTGAAAAGAAGAGAAATCTGGTAATAATGCTATACTAGTAAAAAAAAAATCAAAACTTGTGTTAAAAAAAAACAGGGTAGGAGCGCATGTTTTATTAACTGATCATGAATAAGTATGGCTGTCACGCTCCTCCTCTCTCCCTCTCTATATATATGGAATAGGAAGGAGACGAAGAAGATCGAAACAGTGATTTTGAGAATTACTAGTTACTACAAGTAGAGAGCTGAGCGATGATGATCAGGACACAGAGTGATGATGAAGATGATCAAAAGAGAGAGAGTCGTAATACTAGTCTATCTGTCTCTCACTAGCTAGCAATTTCTTTATTTATTCACTTTTTCTCTCACTCTGATTAAAAAATTCAAAAGAATTAGTAGCAGTTTGGAATTGGAATTTGGATATAGCAACTACTGTAGTTTCTTTCTTATTTCTTTGTTTTTTTCTCACACTCGCTCACTCATGACATACGTACAGGCACTCCCTCACACTGTTCAATAATGTTTAATTAGCTCCAAATATCGTCGTCTTCTTCTCTGGGATTTTGTTGCTTCTTATTTTTTTCTACTGTTTTGTATTTACACTGATCGAGAATTTTCTTTCACCATTATTCTTAATTCACAGTATACCTACCCATTCCTGTACTAGTATTCTTTTTTCTTTTTGTGGAAACATTCATTCAAGATTCCCACTCTGTCAAAGGAATATGAAGTTAGAAATTTCAATCAAGGTACTGATTTTATGTCAGTCGTAGTGTTCCAGTCTTCATCTATCTATAATAATAACAAAAACATTCTGTTTTGAATTTTATCATCTCATTCTGTTCTATTTCTTCATGGGTTTGACAGGGAATTAATATCAAGTGATTAGAAGATGATCAACTCAAGAGCTAGAACTACAGTAAAGATCGTCAAAACTCCGGTCAAAAATGAAAATGTAGGATTTGTTTTATCAAATTCAATCTGGGTTTTTTCTTGTTTTGTTTTATAATCATCTTTCCTTCTTAAGAAACTCCATTTTCCATATGATCAGAAGATAAAAGAATTTGGGAAATGGCTCCGATTACAAATAGCAACCGCAATTGAATTTTCATTAATGGCGTTCACATTATGAGCCCAAACTTAATTCAAGAGAGTGGATTCTCCACAATTTCTTTGATTCATCAATTGTGTATTACAGATCATGTTCTGAAATGGGTTGTTGATTTGTTCGGAAAAGAAATGTCATTATTTCGGTCTAATTCATTTTCTTTTCTTTTTTGGTATGAAGGAAAAACAGGGGAAAAGACTAATGGAGGCTGAAAAACCAACCTTGAATCGACGACTCTCTCGAAAAGAGAGAAAAATTGCCTTGCAACAAGATGTAAACTTAACAATTTTATACCCAGCAATTTCATTTGAATTGTGATTTTAAATTTTGAATTGTTTTTTCTAATAATTGAATGCTGATTACTGTTTATTTTACAGGTTGATAAGCTCAAAAAGAAGTTAAGACATGAAGAAAATGTGCATAGAGCTTTGGAGAGAGCTTTCACTAGACCTCTGGGAGCCTTGCCTCGTTTGCCTCCTTATCTCCCTCAAAATGTGAGTTTTGATTCGTTCTTTCAATTCCAATTTCTTATTTTCATAGTCTCCGCAGCTGTTTGGAGAATTTTCGAATTTTGGAATAACTGATGAGCAGTCTAATTTAGAAGGAACATTGCGAAAGGTGTCCAATTACTAGCTTATCTAATGAATTACGCAACCATATTGAATTTTGGCTTGATTTCATTGAAGACATTGGAGCTATTAGCTGAAGTAGCTGTATTGGAGGAAGAGGTTGTCCGACTCGAGGAACAAGTTGTGAATTTCAGACAAGGCTTGTATGAAGAAGCTGTTTACGTTTCTTCTAAGAGAAACATGGATACTCCAGCAGAGTTATGCAATTCAAGTAGAAAATATAAAAAGGAGCAACCAAAAACAACCTCTCAAGGAGATGGCAATTCGCCAACAACATTGTACACACAAAGCGGAAGCAAGGCGTCGAGTTCAACGCACTTGGCGTCAAATGTTAAATCCGGGCATTCTCATAATCAGCCTGCGCTGGTGAAACAACACTCGCGAAGGTTTACACCAGCTATATTAGCAGTTGCAGAAGAAGAGCGGGGCAAAGAGAATCATTCCTCTATCAACTCTTCCAAGAACAACAAAAGTCTCCCAAGTCAACCAATTCAAAGAATTAGAACCAGTGGAAGAAGTGCACCAATGGAGAGTACGTCACAGGAGAAACATTTGATTCCTCTCAAATTACAGGTATGTTTAATGAATTGGCAGCTTACTACGATCATTTGGTTCCTTTCAGATTACTACTTCATGGGTCATCTAAAATAGAATTTTCAAAAATCCAGCTAGAATGCAGAACAATAGATCGAGATAGTGCAAACGAAAGCTGTTCGGTTCTTCCGAACCAGAAGAATTTGGGAGATAAAAATAGTTGTCCAAACAAGATATCCGAGGATATTGTGAAATGTCTCTCGGCCATTCTCTTGAGGATGAGGACACAGAAGATCAAGGGATCTGATTCCTTCGAAGCTGAGTTTAGAGATCCTTATGGTATCTGTAAAGAATTTGAGAAATGGGACGTAGGCCCATATAAGCACTTACGGGCAATCGAAGCTAGCTCAGTCGATCCCAATCCAACGCCAGACTCTTCTATTCTGACACAGAGACTGAAGTAAGTTACTTGAGCCTTACAATTAGATTGCATCCCTCATTTAAACAATGCCATGACAATGCTAACTGTTTACTCATGAAGTTTCTCAATTTTGTAGGCTCCTTCTTGGGAAACTTAGGTCGGCTGACTTGCGTGGCCTCAGTCATCAACAGAAGCTTGCATTCTGGATCAATGTTTATAATTCATGCATGATGAATGTATGACTGAGACCCTTCTACCACCTTATAATAGCTCTCAGCAGAATTTACTGTTTCCTGTTTACTCTTTTTACTGGAGGTATCCAAGTTCAATGATTAAGATTCCTTTCTGATATTGTACTCTTTTGCTTTAGGCATTTATAGAGCACGGAATACCAGAAAGTCCTCAGATGGTCATTGCAATGATGCAAAAGGTAAGATCCATCCCCATTTGTTGCTCAATTCTTATAACTCCAGGATACATTGCTCATGCATATCAGTTTCTGTTTTCCAGGCGAAGATAAACGTTGGTGGGCAGTCACTTAACGCAATGATAATTGAGCATTTCATCTTGAGACTACCTTATCACTCCAAACACGTATGTTGGCTCTATCTTCAAAACTACCAAAGTTTCCTTTCACCAATCTTCTTCTCATTCAAATTGCTGACATGTTTCCAAAATGTTTTATCATTTGATGTCCATCAGACCTACTCAAAAGATGCTAAATGTAATGAGCTGATATCGAGGACTGCCTTTGGACTTGAGTGGTCTGAACCGTTGGTCACATTTGCACTCTCATGCGGAAGCTGGTCTTCACCTGCAGTAAGTTTACTATTTCTTTTAGCTTATGTTAAGCCTAATCATCTGCTTATGAGCCCCATTTTTCTACTACATTTTAAGGTGTAAGTTTTTGAACTCTAATCGGTAAATGTTGCTATATTGAAGGTAAGAGTGTATTCAGCCTGTGAAGTCGAAAATGAGCTGGAAACTGCAAAGAGAGATTATTTACAGGCCGCAGTCAGTATTACGAGCTCCAACAAGTTAGTGATTCCAAAGTTGTTAGACTGGTATCTCTTAGACTTCGCGAAGGATATGAAGTCCTTGCTGGATTGGGTCGCCCTTCAGTTACCAAATGAGCTGAGGACTAAAGCCGTTAAATGCTTAGAGAGAGGAAGAAATGAACCTCTTTCCCAAATGGTACAAGTTACGCCATATGAATTCAATTTCCGGTACCTTTTACACCAATAAAAATCTCGCTTCTCTCCTTTTGTCCTCTTATCATTGGCCTAGAATGCTGCGCGCATGCATGGCAGGGATTTCATATCAAAGAGTCTACACAGCTTATAGCAAACATATTACAAAAAAATAAAAATAAAAATGTCTATATAATGTTATCTACCCATCTGTAATTGTAATTGTAATAGAAATGTTGTTGTCTTACCACAAGAGCTTTTTTTGGATTGAGATTCAATTCATTATATTATCTTTCTCCTCTACTAGATGATATTTCTTTTTTGTAGGCATTTGTGCTAACGAACTTCGTGTCGATGAGTTCTTTGGCTGAATTCAGGGATTTGTATTATATATTGTATGATTCGAAACAACTTGCATCTTTTGCCAAACAAAGTCGAGAACTAAAAAAAAAATCTGTCAATATTTTTGGCCAAAAGACAAATGAAATAAGAAGGATATTGTTTTCTTGAATACTACTATCTGTTAAACTGACAACAAACTATGTAACTATCGATCAAACTCCGAATCTAACTTTATCTCAATGTCGGAAAGTAAAATATATTCTAGGAAGAAAAGTAAAATATATTCTAGGAAGAGAGAGCATAGTGAATGGAGTAATTGGTAGGACAAAACAGGTCGGGTGGTGGTCCTTGCTCATAACATTAATATAAGGTTGAAGCAAAGAACAAAGCACACTCTTTTTACAAAGTTGGGGAAAAAGAGAGATGTTACAAAGTTAGTCCCAAACTTGGAGCCAGCCAGAGAGTAACACACCGCAGCAGTCCTCTTCTTGCACACTTGATATTTTGATCCGGTTATCTTCTTCCAGGAACAATGTTCACCATTAGAAAATTATAGTCCTATCTCTAAACATAGTTTTGACATGATTGAAAATACAAAACCATTTCTTCACACCTCGCTCTATTCATTAAAATCAATTACTTTTTGGTACAAGTGTTTATAATCCCTTTGACAAAGGAACTACAGAAAATTACAAACAAAGACAATATATATCTATGGAACGCCTCAACATTAGCTAATCTAAGCAACTTGCCAATTATTTTTCGGTACAAGCCCTTTGAAAAGAAGAAAAACAAACAAAGACAATATATATCTATGGAACGAACATTAGCTAATCTAAGCAGATAAAGAGACCTACAAAGAAGAAAAAATTTAAAACCTCCCTATATGAACACAAAATCAACATATAATACAACTCAAGACTCATCCAAATGGAGTAGCAGCAATAGGCCCAACAACTGCATCTGATCTTTTAATGCTTCCCATGCCACATATGATGCATCCAGGAGCCGTTAAGGCAGAGAATTTAGCCCCACAAAGATCACAAACATCATACCCAATGGTGGAAAGGCGGCTGAGTGTGGCAGCACAGAACTGAGAAGGATCTTCTAGTGGATCGATAGACTTGTTGGTCAATCCCCTTTGGACACACATGTCGATCAAGCTTCTCAATTCGTCTTGTTTGCTAGGAGGTGCTTTAGAAAGGAGAAGATCGAGCATCTGCTTGGCGTAAGAATAGTTCTGCACCTCCATGTTCCGTTTGATGGCAGTCCTGATGCAGCTTATTCGATGTTTTGCTTGGAGAGGCAAAGAACCCAGATGACGGGAAAGCCTTCCCATCTCATCTTTAGCACTAATTGCTGCACTGGTGCCTTGAACCTTTTGCAGCCGTCCAATTTCCTGTCATGACACCAAAATAATCGTGTTACCCAAAAGTAAAAGGTGTTTTGACTTTCATTTCTACTGCTGGAAGCCTCTTATGTCTTGTTCTGTAGATTTGTTATGTTGTGTTAACAGTGTCTGATAGGCCAACGATACCTGAAGTAATGCAACTGCAATCTTGTACTGAGCACAGATTGTGGCTTGAGCTTTGATGTCAGCTCCACGAGACTGGTCTTTTGCCAGAGCCAGGAAAGCTTCATCGAAACAGGATAATGCATCTGAAAGTTGATTCTGCTCCAAATGAACAAGTCCGGTTTTGTAACATATTGCAGCACCTGCTCCACGGGGAACCTACAAAAAAATGAAAAAGGATATTAGTCACCAGATTACTACCACAGTATTAGAGATTTTACAAACTTATTTCACAAAATCATATGGATGAGATAATAGACTAATTGGCATACCTGTCCAGGGCGCACAGTTGACGGCGGAGAAGCAGGTGCTGGAGGATTTCCAGTGTTAACAGCACCAGGACCTTCAAGTGAGCTCAGATCGATGGGTTGTGACGTTGCCTGAGACAACTGAGCCTGTGGCAGCGTAGGCACACCAACAGGACCCATAGGTTGTTGGGGTGGGACACCACCATCAGGAAGTCCAATGGACTCCATGGGGATAGTCGGTTGTTGAGGTGGAACACCACCTCCTGGAAGACCGATATCAGATGCCACATTAGCCTGGTTCGAAGCTGTCTGGTTACCATTAACCCCTTGAGAATTCTGATCCATTGAGGTATACCTTCCAGGAGGAGGTAAAGAAGCTGCAACCTGGAAGGACGATATGGTATTTTGGAAAAAATCCTCAGGGATAGGCGCTGGTGTTCCAGGGCCAGGCGCAGTTGCCCCTGGTGGTGCAGGTAGTGCCAAAGTGTTGGTTCCAAACATATCACCAGGAGGAGCAGAAATTCCAGGTGTTGTCATGTTTGTTGTGGCTGGAAGACCTGGTTGGGACATCATCTGTGATAGATCTGGAGATCCTCCAGATAACGACTTTGTCCTACTCATTGGTGGGCCTAACCCCTCACCGAGTTTAAATTGCCTAGTTGCTTCTTTGATCTTATTAACATCCACCGCCGTAGCTGCAGCCGGTTTATCTCGTATTCTTATGCGTATCTTTTTGGTCTTTGATACTCCATCTTCATCGCTGCTGCTATCACCACCAGCAGCACCATAGAGTGATCTTTTAAATTCCTCTTCTGCTCTTGCCTGTTCATCAGCAGCAGTTGAACCTGCTTTACCCAGTGTTTCAAGACCTGCTAAGTTCATAGTGTTACTACCACCAACTCCGTTCGGCTTATCCGATATAAGATTAGCTGCAGATGCGTGAATACCATTTGTCTTTATGTCAGCTCCTGCCGCAGTAAAAGCTTTAACTAAACTATCCTCCCTTACTTCTATCACATTTCCCCTTCCTTTAATTACACCCAAGTACACGCCAATGTGGTCCACGACGACGGCTGGTATGGGACCATCATCAGACTTCATATATGGCATCACCTCTGCAGCCAATTCCCACTGCGGTATGCCCTTTGTTTCTGTAGGTGTCTTGATTTCCCAGTTTCCCCCTCCCCACTCGGGGCCTTTGGGAACCATACTTTCGGCAGCAAAATTGGCAAAAATACCTTGCGTCCATCCTGTTGAACGAACTCTCAAAATCCTTTCACAGTATCGCCTTAGTTCTGAATCAGTTCCGGCATCTTCCAACTTTTGAGCAAGGCGCCTCATGGCGCTAGGATTCAGGTGGCATATAAATAAGTCAAGCATACTTTCAAAGTCCGCAATAACTTCAAATGTTTCTTTCGCACTGTCGAACTGACCATATCTGCAATTTCATCTAGCAGGTTATAACTCAAAGAAACGCAGTTATTAAACGAAGGAATTCGGTATAGTTGGTGTTAAACATAGGTTCAAACAGCATTCATCAAAGATGTTTAACACCAGGGTTTTAACAATGTTATACTTGATACAGGCATATCCCAACTGGCGAAAGCGGTGGAACAAATGGGATGTTGGAGGGCATTGTGGATAATCTCTTGATCGCAAGAACTCATCTTTCAATACTGACAAAGCAGTAGAAAAACGGAGAGCTTTGATTGCGTAGATGCACCGCAAAACCTAAGACAACGAAAACACGCTCAAGTGGGTTAAAATGAGGGTTGAGCATAAGAAACTAAGAATGCATGCAAAATATTAACCACATCTGAAATGAAAACTTTCTGCAAGACTTATTTTCATACACCAAAGGGGCAAAAAATGCAAAAAAAAAAAAATGCATAGAAATATATATAAAAAAATAATGAGCATAAGAAATATGTTGTATGACACCTGAGTAAACTGCGGTCCTGATTGGGATAATGACACTGCAAGATCTCCACAAACAGGAGAACCTCCTGTAAGAATATCAAGGGACCTTGGAGTAATACGCAAACTGTCGAACCTACATTACAACAACGCCGAGAAACATTCAAACGTTATTATTAGGATCGTTTTGTTTTTAAATAAAAACAACCCTCTATTCAGCTATAACTTGAGAAAATCATGTATTCAATGTTAACCAGAATCAGATTCAGTAAATAGCCGGATAAGGGAAACACGAGACTGAAAAGGTGAAAAAGAACCTAGATGTTATCTGGTAAAGGATTTCAGATAAATCAAGCTTTTGCTCAAAGTACTGCTGCATTGTGGAAAATCCAATAAGAAGAGGTTCAAGAAGCCCAACAAGACAGCTCCTTATCTCGATCCCTTTCTTTTGTCTGGGATTTATATCTGTTGGGTTAGCAAGCAGTATACGATCGTTCAAAGCACCAACTAACACTGCGTGGAAAAAGTTAATGCTGATGGGTCAGAGAAAGAAAGTGTTTTGGGGGCAAACCAGTCGACAAAATAAGTTGAGACAGGACACTTCACAAGAAGATTACCTGAGTATGGCATACTGATAGAAAGAACCGTCCTGACTTTGCTATCCCAGCCAAGCACACTAACGGCAGTTGAAGTTGAAAAAAGAAGTGCGGGCCCAACCCATAAAAGGGATCTAAAGTAAAAACTGGAATTAAGGTTTAAACAAATATATAATATGTTGATCCTACAGTTCATAATATTTTGTTTTCATTGTTTAATGTCATTCACAGAAAAACCTATTTTTGAAGGATATTGGAGGCATTCCCTTGTCGAATTTCGCAGAAGTGGTTGCCAGTATTTGCAGATCTGCCGAAACAATCAGCACCCTGTGGCTCGTCAATAATCCTGCAACATAACCTCTAAGAGTTTCTTGCCATTGAATCTGTAAAATGCAGAAGAACCATATATATCACTTATCGGAGAGATCCAGTTTATGTGCATGATTAACAATTAAGCTTTAACTATGTACGGCCTCCTAAATATGATAAAAAGAGCCTCAGGATTCATCTAAACCGTATGTTGGGGTAGAGCAGCGCCAATTACCTTCAATACGATCTCATCCACTTTCAATTTGATTAATTTTTTCCCTTCCGCTTTTGCTGGTCCTTGTTGGCCATCATTAGTTGACAAAAGATATCCTTGGATAAGCTTTGCCAAACCAATATGTTTCCCATGAATTGCATAAATGATAGTTGATTCTACAATAAGAAAAAAATTATAGCATTATATAATGTTTGTCAATAAATAGGCTGTAAAATGTGTAGATTTTTTTTTCATAGAAAACCTATTGGTGCAGAAAAGATGCGATCAACTTCGGTTTCAAAGGTAAACTGAACCGGGCCCTGGATTGAACCACCATCAACATCAGCAGAAGCGTTGACATCCGCAGAAGCATCAACATTAGGAACTTCATTTTTGCCAACAGCTTCCTTTTGAGCCCCTGGCAGGATATACAAATTTAGACCAGTTTTCTCATCGTCCAGGATGGCAAACTGGTTTTCATTAGGGCCAATAAATGCTGCATCTCGACCTACATTACAAACAGAAAAGATTAAAGCAAAAACTTACATGCCAAAACTCAAATAAAAATAAAACAAAAGATAAAAATAAGAAAGTTCACTGGGGTAACAAACCTTTAATGGTGCTTTCTTTACTAGTAGCTGAATGGAAATTAGTCTTTTCCCAATAAACTACAACATCCTTAGTACCACCACTGAACTCAAAGACAACAAGAAATAGGTGCTGTTTAATACTGTAGTGAATGGTCTTTGAGTAGCACTCTATATGCCCTGGAATCTGAAACCAAAAGGCAATGGAGTATTGTTACTAATGATGATAGATATGACATTGAGTTCTATAAGGGAAATAAAGTGTCACCAGTACCGAGGGGTAGAGCTTCTTGTATATGTTATCAGCTCCAGTGGAAAGGTTATGTGCCATAAGGTTGACTCCATCCACATAAAATGCCCTTACTGGGTAGTGAAGAACCCTGTTCTCTTTATTAAAAAAATTGAGCTCCAACTGAAATGGCTGCATGATTTGGTGGAATGAGTTAAGATATGAAGGCAAGCTACACAACAATTAGGATATAAACCTACTACAAAAAGTACCTGACAGACAGGGATGTCCTTGAGATGATGGTTAGCATCCACTACAGTGATGAGAGGCAACCGAGATATTGGAGCACTTTTGGAGTGACCTTCCATGAAATGCTATAAGGAAAGAACACAATTCATAAAAGAACTATTTTAGTGAAAAGAACAAACAATGGAAAAAAGTTGCTTGAATCCAGATAAGGAATGGGTATGATCCACTGCCCAAGAGTGAGAGTATCTATGATTGTGCTGCCACTAAAATCTCTGACCTAAGTTCACATTCAAGTGTAATAATTTTTCTTTTTTCAGTATTTTGTATTAAGTAGAGCACTAGCCACACTACCAATATGTAATAGTATTTGCACAGCTTACAAACTAGGAACACCAAAGTCATTAAAATTCTCTTCTGCGGTTGTTTATTTGGATGGATTCATGCAGGAACCTAGAAATTTTCATTTTGAATACCCTGTTTAGTTTTATAACGGATTTAGAACCCATGTCAATATGGTCCATATTCACGTCACAACAACTGCAGTCAAAGTATCGAACAAAAGCAATGGTATGTAAAAGAAGGAAACATACACTGTGAAGAAACGCCTTTCGCGCAATATCTGATATAGTAAGCTGACTTTGGCTGGCAGAAAAAAGAACTCACTGTTACTACATGCAATACATATTTTGCAGGAAGGAAATCCAAGGTCACCTTCTGTTAAAGAAACAATAGGATGCAATAAAATGATCCTTGTCAAATATCAACGCACCCCTTTGAATGATGCTCTTGAAGCTGAACCTGAAGCTGATGGTCAGCTAAAACTCCAGAAGAACCTAATAATGAAAGCTTTTCCTTCAAAGCAGAAGCTGCAGAGAACATCCAGCAATAAGCAGATATTTCGCATCTCAAATAGATTTGTAGTCGGCTGGATTCATAGTAGAAATAATGCAATAATATCCAAACAAGCACCTGATGATCCCCTCGCATTCTGAAGAACTGCAAAAAGCTGCTTACGGCCTTCTCTAGTGTATGCTGCCCTATTTTTTGGCATGTCCGAACCTACATGCTGTAAAGAAAAAAGAAAGCAAAACCATTCGTTAAGTATCAACTGGTCACATTATTTTGATAATCTTGACAATGAGTGTATGAAATATGGTTATGGACTTAACTGCAAACAGTAATGCTGCTAAATTCAATTTGGGATGAACTACTATATTTCTGATTCGTGGTAATGGATATACGGCTTCTCCCCCATGCTGAGACAGTATCTTAGTGATGTCAATCGACTCAATGACTGCAAAATAGAAAAGAAATATCATCTTATACTTTCATATATACACCAGTAACTATATGCATCAGAAATAAAGCAAAGCAAAAAAATAATACTCCCTCCGTCCCACTATTAAATGACCTAGTTCAAGTTTGCACAATTCTTAAGGCAACCAATGGAAAGGAGTATTATTATGTATTTTTTACAGTTATACCCTTATGGATAATAACTTGTCAAATTTGGAAATGATTTATCTCACAAACGATACCACGGATTTTCGTAAACTTTGTATCATTGAAAGGCATTTTAAAACACCTACGTAACGAATATAAACATGGATGCCAAATTATACATATTTCTTATACTAACGACAATCAATCAAAAGGATAGTTTTAGAAATATCCCCTTGTGTAATGAGATAGGTCAACTAATAGTGGGACAAAATTTTGAACCAAATAGGTCATCTAATAGTGAGACGGAGGGAGTATTCATTACTTCAGCATGTACGCAAGAGACTTCTGCCTACCAAAAGACTTGAAATCAGATAAACATTTCCGTGATGATGCAGACATATAATAACTAACTTGACCAACCTCAGTCAGCACGAGATATCAAGTTTCAGGACAATGTTATAGTGGGGAGTGATTTGGTGGAAAGAAGTGACTAACCAGCAGGCTCGAAAAAGCTTGCTTGCACAGGTGGCCTATTCGGATTAATTATAACTCGTGTTTTCCAAACTTGAAGTGTTCCATCCTTGGAAAGTGTGACTAATAGCCGGCACATAGGAAGCCATGCAACTGATGAGATTGGCTGTGAACCCACCTGTGTACTGAAGTAGCAATTGTCAATCACAAAAATTATACAAACAGTAGCACCATCTGCATGCACTCTTATTATCAACAAAACAACCAATTACCAACTTAACCACAAGAAACTTACATTCCAATCATATTTGGCCTCTCTGTTGAAACATCCCATGCCAAAAGGGTACCACGTCTATCACCAACAAAGATCCACTCCAAGGTTGGGTGAAAAGCAAATGCGCCAGCACCGATAAGCTTAATAGTATTATCAACTGTTTAGGGAGCCCATGAAAATATTACAATTATGAGATCACTTGCAAGGAAGAAAAAAGAGAGAAAGAAACAGGGTAGAGCCTTTCAACTAATGTGTCATCAACCACTAAATAAATGTTAAACATCTTACGTTGCAGGGTGTAATGAACAGCATATGTATGGATGTTGTAAGCTCGTATCAAACCATCTGCATAAGCAACGTACTGGAACCAAAAAGCAAAACACCTGTTAAATGTTTTCCACAAATAGAAGAACTCAGCCGTGCTGATTCACTGAGGAGTAGACTGCACTAACTCAAGTGATATGGTGCATATTACCAGAACAGGAAGTCGGGGATGACAAGCAAGATTGACAACTGGTTTTTTTAAATCTGTCTTAATTTTGGTTGGTGGTCTTCCTCCTTCGACAGTTCCAACAACTTCATGCAAAAGAAGCAATAAAAAATTTAGAAACATCCACTACTAATCTTATCATGGAAATAGAAATAAGAATAAAAGGAAAAGGATATTACAGAAGAAGAACCTGTTACACTCATCCTTTTGTGGAAACCAAAGAATACAACGGGTTGGAGAGGTGTTAAGGCAAGATGGACTTCTGTATCAGAAGAAATGCGTTCTGACTTCTTTTCAGGTGAATGTAAAACACAAGTCTGCTCAGTGTCAAAGTCACATGACCGAATTGTACAGTCCTAGAACCAAAAAAGAAACATAGACGTATCTGAGAAAGGAAAAACTATATATCAAGAGAATGCTCAACATCCCTTGTCATTCTCTGATGTTGGGACTCTGATAGGACAGCCCACCAAATTTCAGGGCAAATGGGAGCTGGAACCTACATTTTGAGGTCAGGATGGGCAGACCTATATCCTGATTGCCCAACTAATATCAAATTCTTGCCTTGCAAAAATGTAATGTAATGTCTAAGTCAGAGTTCCTAATGTAAAAAATAGATAAAGCAAGCCAACCTCGAGTATAGCAATTACGGAATGCCCAGTTGTAGGACTATATAACATACGTACAACAGGCGCACCAATGTCGATTGTAGAAATCTTACTTCCAGTAAGTGCATCAAATTCTGAGAAAAACAAAGGTTATATCAGCCAATTACTCTAGCAAGTGCAATTTGTAACTTGCATAGTAACAAACTAACATGACATAATCTTCAAACTTCATCATCTATATTTAAATCATTCGGAACCTCCAACAATAGAACTACAGTAACTTTACTATACTTTTTTTTTTTTTTGAAGCATTAACTTTACTATACTAAAATGAATACAATACAGTTCAATTTAGTCTGAATTGAAGATCCTCTTAATTTATATGCGCAACCTAAACATTGAGGAGATCTGGAGTTTATGATCCAGTGACGAATCTAGTTTTCAGAAATCAAACTTCACTTAATTCTATTGGAGTTTGTAGGGTGAATTACTAACCAATTAAATAGTTTCCAATGGCAGCAGCAATAAGAGCTTGAGTAGGATGAAATGCAGCAGCATGAGGTTGTAAAGGTTTGAGTCCACGATCAACATGACGAAGATCTAAATGCTGTACCGTTCCCCACTCCATTCCTACTCCCCCTTCGAGAACTTGCCCTACAAATCTGCAATCCACAATTCGTATCATAGAACCCTAAATCAGATCAAAACGAGATGTATATAGAGAGATTGAAAGATCTAACAACGGAATTTAGGAAATCATCTTCACCTGTTTAATTAGGGCATGAAAGTGAGAAACCGGTGAGAGATCTAAAGATGATACTATTCAGATTTTGCCAGAGAAATTGGGTAAAGTCGAGTGGGGAGAAAAAGAGAAGGGAACTGATTTTTAATAATGATGAAAGGCTGCACAAGAACCGGTCAAGAATGAAAGGCTGTACAAGAACCGGTCAAGAATATCTGTACCGGACTGGAACCGGACGGTCAACACCAGGTACAGGGACCGGTTCTATAAGAGTATCAAACGGTACCGGACCATGTGCAGCCTTAAATTAATGATGACAAAATTAAATTAGCATAGAATGATGGGGAGTTTTGCCAGAGATTTTTTTTTTTTTATAATAAGTTTGAGAAGAAATTAAAAGTCAAAACAAACTTGTTCATAGACTTGGGTTCAGGCACCCTGTCTACCCTGATTTAAAGCATAAAAAATACAAGAGGGCGGATAACCTATGTAGTTACGGGTTGTTGTTGCATTAGAAGTAGCTTTAGCCAATGCAATTGCAGCCTGGTTTGCTAGTTTACTAGCCGAAGCATAAATAAAAAGTTTTGAAAGGGAATGGTCATTCAAAAAGTTTGAAGTTCTGCTTTCCCATATGGTTTGTGCACGCCAGTCCATGCTGCTTGGCGGTCCTGATAAAAGCCTGACCAGATTGTGGTTGTTATCTTCAATGCTGATAGTGGAGGCTTGAAGTTGTAATCCCCAACTCCACGCCGCAATTGCCGCTAGCTCGAGGCATTCATTAAGACCATTAATAGAAACGACTAATAGATAATCTTGTACATGTTTGACACGGTTACATTACCACAGAATGAAATCTCTTGCATACATGGAAAATTGGTTGGGGATTTTCTTCTTAACTGCATCAAAATAAGTGACTGTCAGGGAGAGCTGAAAGGCAGCAAAGAAGAGAAAATGAGAAGTATAATCATGTGCGAATTCATGAAAGAAATGAAAGAGGAGATCGCAGAGAAAGACGAGAATAAAATGATGAACAATAAAATCAAAACAGATATGAACGCATAAGAAGAGAAGCGGAGTTAAAAAGACCAATGGATCCAAATTCTGGTGTAAATGAACAAATTTTGAGAGAGCTAGCGGAAATGAGAGGAATGTTAAATAATAAAAGAGAAGGAGGTAGGAGACAACTGGACGAAGCCATAGAAGAATCTGCGAAAAATCCATTCACACAAGAAGTACAATTAGGAGGAATACCCCCAAAGTGCAATCTACTTGCGTTAACCAGCATTTTTGACGGAACAACTTGTCACCTCTCTAACCTCCTTATTCAGCGCCTTTATTTCCATGGTTCGTAACTCCCTACAATAACCCAAAGAATTCCTTAGAATCATGGCTGTTATCATTGTGTTAGAAGAGGTAATCCAAATGGTAGCCAAATTAATTTTTGCAGTTCCAGAATCTGGGCACCGCCAGGTGATTGTCTGAGTTGACACCAAAGGCACTTGTGGGATATGTCTTATGCTTTGTCGAGCTTGCGCATTCTCCAACCAAAATTGTTTTGCTCTATCAAAGGTGTGTTGAGAATTTGGGCTGACACCTCTAAAAACTTTATCACATCTAGCTAACCAAATATGCCAAACCACTGCCGCACAAAAGGCATTCCATGGTCCCAAGTCACTGTCCCAGCCAATTGGGTGCGATCTCCAACTGGTTATCCATTGCTGCAAAGACATATTAGGAATACCAAGCGCAAAAGGGTTTGCAGGAGAAGCAAACCAAACACTTCTAGCAAAGGGACAATCAATAAGGATGTGTTTTAGAGTTTCATTGGGTTGAGTACAAAAAGGAAAAATGTTTGGCATATCAGTATACTTGTAGAGTTTTGCCGCCACAGGAACCATATTATGCATGCATTTAAAGATAAATAAAGCTACTTTTGGAGCAGTTTCCATACTCCAAATTTTCTCCCAAGGGAAATTGGTAATAGTGTCAAAAATTTTAATGCTATGATAGAGGGATTTTGTTGTAAACTTCCCATTTGGCTTTAACGTCCACCTGATCGTGTCAGGTTTGTTAAGTCGAAAGGGGATACAAAGAATGGTTTGGACAGTGTGAGTTTCAAACAAAGCATTAAGAGTATCTAAGTTCCAAGTCTCAGTTTCTACATCTATCATGTGACTTACCAAATAGATGTCATCTGGTAGATTGGGGTACCTAAATTCTAAGGAGCCAGGGAACCACTGATCTTCCTTTATATGGAGGGATTGGCCATTGCCCATCTCCCATATGCAGTGAGGTTTGATAACCTCAAGCCCCTGAAGAATACAGGTCCAAATCAACGGGTTATTGATAGTAATCTTAAGATCCCCTTATCCATATATTTTGCTTAATGCCAAAACTGCCCTTATTTATATTTTTTTATTCAATAATTTTTTTTTCGCTAAACGATGAGATTTAATTAATAATAATTAAAGAGTTACATAGCAGGCAAGCGAGCAACAAGTTGCGCCGCAAGCCCTTTTTGAATTGCAAAACCTATCCTATTAAAAACAAAATCTCGCGAATCGGGGGTCATGACATTGCTGTGCATGACTTTCTGGACCCTCTTGAGAAGTCCAACCTCCTCTGGAGCCAAATAATCAAATAACCAAAAATTAAATCTTTTTAAAAAATTAAATCTTTTTAAAATTAAAAATTAATTTTTGTAAAATAAACTTCTTTTAAAAATATTTTAAAAAAAATCAAAAAAAATTTCTTTAAAAAAAGATGGAAAATTTAAAAATTTAAAAAAATTAAAATTTAAAAAAAAATCAAAAAAAAAAATTAAATGACAAAATAAATAATAAATAAGTAAATTAATAAATTCATTGAGGGTAACTAAGTAATTTACCTATCCTTGAAAACCCCTTATCACCACACCCTAGTTAGGGTAATCATTTTGTATCCTTGCACTTTTAGGGGCGACCCCGAAAGAATTAGGGGCGACTTTTTTATTCCCAACCCATATACACCGTTAAGGGATGTCCAAAAACGCGGAGAATACGTTAATGCCCTTACACAATCGGAAGCTATTTTGTTCCGTTATAATAACGCAATCGGAAGCTTAGTAACGATATTATACTCAGATTATATCGATTTTGTGCCAAAAAGCGCGTATCTTGCTTCTATAATAATCGGTAGGAAAAATAACCTCATTTAGACTACGATTATAGTAGCTCCTAAATACCCAAAATTGGTGATTTCGCCAAGAAAAGAAATTTGGGACAAGCTGTATGTCGGAAGCCTTATTAACTCTGGATTATTCTAGTTCCCAAATTCGAAAAAAATGACATTTACGCAAAAACTAAATTTGGGGCAGGCTGTATAATCGGTAGGTTATTAGCTGGGATTAATATAGTTCCCAAATTCGAAAAAAATGACATTTAAAAAAAACAAAATTTGGGGCAAGCTTGTATAATCGGAAGTAATAATACTTCATTTGACTTGTTATACATATGCCCCAACAAAATAAAAGCCGTTGGAACTCTAAACTACATATAAGGATTGTATCCCTTTACTCTCTATGGAACACAAATACCTTTAAACTCGCTCCAACATCATCTTCAACATAATGGCCCAACCATTCATTAATCCTACGGAGTTCACGATCGAAGAAGATTTATCTTTATGTAGGCGCTATGTTCAATTCTGTCAGAGGCGAGGAGAAGAACAGGAGGCAAGGAGGCATAATGAGTATGAGTTATTTGGGGAAAATTCACGAAAAATTAAACGACGACACGTAACCCAAACAGGAGCAGTCACTCCAGATGATCTTTTACTGTAGGTTGGTTCAATAAATGGACACGTCCAGGAATTCGTCCATTTAACTTATCTTGTGAATCAATATCGATTGAGGGGTGAAACCAATGATGAGGTTATAGAACGATCTCTCGGGGAATGGCGGAGATGGAAAGATCAAGCTTGATTATGAAGCTCATTTTAGAATCCTTAGGGCGATGGAAAGATTTAATCAGTTTAGGACTCGTCCAACACACGTCCACGGCGCTAATCACAATACCTTGTAATAGAATTGAGGGAGTTCAATGTAAAATTATGATGATGTGTAGGTGATATTGTTATGAATTGCAAAATATTTATGAAAATCGGAAGTTTTAATTGTTGATCTAACTTCTAGATTATCGCCAACCAGCTAGTTCGTTCAAAAGAAACTAGCCGTGCCTCGAAAACCACATACAATCGGTAGATAAGACATATTGAGAAACCTCCGATTATACTACTCTAATGAAGCGAGAACTACGGTGACAAAACAACCTATAATCGGAAGTATATAACAATACATGTTTACGATTACGAATAATCGGGTGGTTTGTTCAAACATTTACTCTGGGTGTTGGTAATAATTGTACGCAATTTGATGCAGTCTTGTAAAAGTACGCATCAACGGCCATATTTTCAAAAAAGAGACGTTGGGACTCTCATCTATATAAGGAGGGTAAACTCTTCTTATTTATGCACCAAACAACACATATATAACATTGTGTATTCTACAAATAGATTTTCCATAAATCTACTCTTGTGAACTCATTATACTTACAAGCATGGCAACGTTTGTATGAGATGAAGATTTGGTCATTGTGAAAACATGGTATCGTGAAACAAGACGTGAAGATGTCATAGCGAGAAGGTTAACACCGAAGTCTTTTGGGCGGGGTATATAGCCAATTTGTGCGAGTATGGGGAAATCAAAGCAAAGATCACTCCAACAAGTTCATGATCGTTTCCGACTTGTCCAAAAAGGGTAAATGATTACATAACGATACAAAAGAGGATGTTTAACACTAGCCACTTAAGCTTGTCGATCAACAATTTGTAAGTATAACGCTCGGGTGTTTAATCTTTCTTACTAAAACAGAAGTTGACATTAATTTATGTTTGTTTATATAGGAGACACTCGCAAAAGACGGTACTTAGTGGAAAAGGGTGAAGAATTCACTTATGATGGAAGTTATGAATTCACAAGAAGTCCGTAGTAACAGTATAAATGTTTTTAATGGTTACAATCGGAAGTTATTATTTTATATTGTCTACCGATTAGGAAGATTTTCACCTATTTTTGAAATTTGGTGACAATCGGAAGTTTATGCGATTATGTTGTCTCTGGTTAAGGAAGATTTTGGCTTTTTGTCGGACTATGGTGACAATTGGAAGTTTATTCAATATGTTGTCTACGATTGCTGGAAAAATTTACGGTTTATTTTTTGTCGGTATGGTGACAATCGGATGTTTATATAATATGTAATCTACAGATTAGGAAAAAATTTGATTGTTTTATCGGCCTTTTAATCGGAAGATAAGTTCAAAAAGTTAATAAAAGATTATAATATTGATTGAGTCTGTTTAAAAAAGCTTGTATAATCGGTTGATATATTAAAAATATAACTAGATTATAGCTTTAGACTTAACAGTATTTTCCACAAAATTCCAAAAAAATATGTACAAATAGGGCTTTCCAAAATACATCTTTCAAACATAACAATCATTGATCTTCATCATCGGAGGAACCAATTCCGTAGGCCTTCCGGAAATCCACCTTCATGGCCAACGATCGAATCCAACATGTTGGTCTCATATTGTTTCAACAAATCGTTACAATGATTCGTTGGGAATAATCGCTCAACCGATAGCGGAGGTAATGGGCAATCCCTCTTTACTCTTAAACCGATAAAATGCATCTCATTCACAAATGCCATAACAATTCTTCTATCTTTAACCCGATTGATGCAAACCGTCCTTGTAGGTGTAAAAACGTATTAGAATGTCCATACCTAGGAGGAACAAAGAAATGTACCACGCAATTCAAAGCGTCAGCTAAGAGATATCCACATTTAGGCATTGTCATCAATACTTGGATCGGATTGTCTTCAATCCCTTTCGGCACTTTACGGCAGCAGCAAGTCTTTGAACTCTAGTTCTTTGTCGTGCCTATCTCCTTCCTTCGTCATCTCCATATAGAAATCCTTGTCCTTTATTAGTTGTACCGCCATCTTAGTTCTTAAATTTTGCCATTGGGTGACATCTTCGTTCATAGCCTCTCCAAAGTAACCAATTTGTTAAGGGCGACGTGAAACCGCAATTGCCATCCCCATCAACCTCGTCGGTGGACAAACAAATGGAACAATGAGTGGAGGAGTTGTTTCATATACTCTTCTATAATCGTATACCTTGATCGTGTTGGTCTTCCATGAAAATCCCTAGGACAACGAAGAGTACCATACTTCTCTCTTATAGTCACCATTTTAGTTGAATGTGTTTGTGGCGAGTCGCTCATTTGATCAATAACTACGGAGCTAGTTTGGGTCTCCTAACACAACTTGTTCCACGACATCGACTTGACTTACTTGAAAAGGCTTCTTAGAGAGTTTTGGACTTCCATTTTTGATCTTTTCTTGGGCGACCTCTTTTCTTTGGTTGCGCTCATCTTCAAATTAGAAGCTTGACGCTCATGCCGACACAATATTCTTTTATTAGACAAATGATCCTTTAATTCTTTTCTTTCAATGGTCTCGACACTTCGGTGTTTGGCCTACCCGCCCCCTTATGCTAATAGGTTCATCAACCTCTTTTAAACGAGGGTGAAGAGCTTTTCCAAATCATGCATCAATATTTGCTTCTTGGCGCCATTTGTTGTAGCATAACGCTCGGCTATTCTTGCACACAATTCCGACTCCATGAGCAGCGGACCATTGACTACGGGTGTGCTTGGGTGAAATTTAATTGCTTCCAAAATGGATGAATATCATTGATGTCAATCACATCGACGTACCTACCCATTTTATGACGACATGGGAGACCAATACCTATCATATCCTTGCAAACACAAATAGTATTCTCGTCATCGTTAGCTTTATACAACTTCAATTGTTACTATCATGTGATTTATTGCCCAACGTGAAACTTTATGAACAATGCCCCTTAAAACAATCTTTCCCCTTAGAGTGTTCCATGGGGAATTTATATACACTAAATTGCATAGAAGCCTTAATCTTTATGAGATCACGATTGGTGAATTCATGGATTGCTTCTTGGATCGACACAACTCCATTTGACTACCTAGAAGTATTTTCTTTAATCGGCCATGAGACCCCTCGCAATGCTTGTCGCCTCGTTCTTGAAGTTATGATATTCATATGTCCATGCATACACAAACCTCTCATGTCAATCGGTAACCATTGTGTTTTACAATACTCAGCGGGTTTTAGGTAGTCCTTGTAATATTCTTCCTCAAATTTCTTCAAGTTCCTTTCGTAAATTTCCTCGGTCATTGACCAAGCGATCTTGTCCCATGCTTTCCATGAGCGATCTCAAATTATCCCATCCTCCTTCCATTTTCATCAAATAACCTCTTCTCTTCCTCTCGTTCTTCCTCGGTTAATTTACTAATGCGCTCATCCTCTTCCTTCGACCTCTTGGTACCCTTCCTTGGTTTTTAGCTTGGAAATGGCGATGGCGGTTGTGTATGCGAGGTTGCATTGAATGTGCCACGTACCTTTGCAAGTTTGGGCTTCCAGAAACACTACATTATTGCATGCATTAAGGCTTGATCGTTATCCGTTACAATAACCCTTGGAAAATCATCCCCATTGTAAATGGACCTCAGCGTCTCCAGCATCCAAATGAAACTCACGTTGTTCTCATGATCCATTAAACCCCATGCAATCGTAAACGTGTTTTTGTCCAGAAGTGTGACAAGCAATGTTCAACAACGGCATGTTATATTTGTTTGTCTTGTAAGTGGCATCTATCAACACAATTTGATGAAAACACTGAGCCAATTTTATCATTTCGGGATGTGCCCGAAAATCGTACCACTTTACCATCCTTTTCTTAGTTCTCAATGTGTAGTCGTGTAACTCAGCTAACCATGCGATTGTTGCATGGCCAGTTCTACCATCCCATTCCGTCCTTTTGATCGTAGCTAGGGCCGACTTAATTGTAGATAAAGAAGACAAGTTGTCGGGGTCGTCACTTTATTTTACTTAAGATCGCACTCGCCTTTGGATCTGCATAGGACCTCAAAGTCTCCATTTCATGTGGTTTTAACCCGCAACCATTACATGTCCAATAAGAGTATCCAGGATCATCGTGGTTGTGACAACCATTAGCAACTTTAGACATTTTCCAATCTTTACTTTCCTTACCATCGGGCTTATAGAAGACAATCTTAAATGGGCATCCAATCTTCTTCGTATGAGTTCGGTACTTCTTCCTCTCCGTCTTCCTTACATACTTATTATTCTTTCCCTAAAACACTCTTCTTCTCCCCACCTCGCTCACATACCATTTCAAACCGAATATTCTTAACGCAACGGTTACTGAACTACCACGCACATCTTCTCTTTTTGCCTTGTTCATAAGCCATTCCTTGGCCTCCTTCTTACTTCCAAATATCTAAATGGGCATATTACAAAACAAAAATAATAAGCATAACCATCTAACATACACGATTGGAAAAAGAAAAGATAATTCATGACCATACCAAATCGTTTGCATAGTGTAGGGAAGTATCGGGCCTCAAATAATAATCGTCATCAACCGCTACAACCTACGCACAACAACAACAAGTTATGCATTAGCAATCGGAAGGAAGTTTAGATAATAAGTAAACGATTGTAACACAATCGGTGATTTAATACTATAAAACGTAACCCGATTATAATAAATCGGTAGTCATGTACGCATATAGTCTCTGATTAACGACATACGAAATGAACAATTCTTACGTGGCAAAAACCTTCAATAATCGGAGGGACTATAAATTCATGAACCAACCGATTATTATATACCAATAATCGGACGTTTATTCATGTAGACAAATTAGATTATGAGAAATTGAAGCTTTCAATTTGGGGATTTTTCATATTAAGCATATTAATACATCAAAATATACCCGATTATTAATAATCGGTAGATATGTTACTAAATTAACTACGAATATATGTCGTTCATGTCATTCAATGCATGCGAGAAATCGAATTTTCACGTTCGAAAACACACACAAACGCACGTAACATGGATAACATGGGTATTAGAGTTTGTTAACAACATATGTATGTTTGATGAATCGTTAGCTTCGATCTCGGGTGATTCTCCATTTTCTTCCATGAAAGCGTCGTCTAGGGTTTCATCTCCATCAAAGTTTGGATCATTCAACATATACCCCAAATCGTCATCTATAAACGGTAGTGAACCTTGAAATTCAACAACTTCACGTCCTCCTTCTTCGTACCCATCCATGTTTATGGAAGTTGGCAAAAATCGGAAGTTGGCAACATATACCCACTTCTTCTTCTTTTTTTCTTCTTCTTTTTTTCTTCTTCTTCTCTCACTCAATCGGGAGTTACCTCGCGATGAGTCAATTTTCCAAACACTAATATATAGACCTTGATGTAACTACAGATTACATAGTTTGCTACCGATTATGGTGAAACTACAGGATTATTGTTTTGGCTACCGAATATTATAGTTTTTGTCAAAGGTTGAATCCACGACCACTTTTAATCGGTAGTGTATAAGTTTATCATCTACGATTATATCGGATTGCAAATTAAAGCAAATAAGGATTTTTGAAAAAACTCATTTTGGGGCAACTGTATAATCGGTAGGTTGTGGAACCTATTTGGCTTACGATTATGGCTACATCCAAATCACGAACCACATGGTTATGCCTGGCTCTGTACACTCAAAACCTATGGAATTTGGCAAGGTTTCGATCTGGGGATCCTTATAATCGGTAGGTTGTTAAGTTGTTAACTCTGGATTATGGTAGATTTCAAAATTCATCACATGAAGGATTTTGGAAAAAAC